>JASAMV010002048.1:0-13033 GCA_030248065.1 Rhynchonema sp. JSB1_4
TGAGAAATGCTCGGTGATTGAGTTCACGTCTGCCTGCAAGTGAGCACAGCATTGGTCGGTACGCATGACATGAATCAAAACAAGATCATCGGCAAACAATACAACTTCAGTGCAATCAGACAATTTCAGACTCAATTTCAGTTTTGGAGCGGAATTAGCATACGCACCACATAATTGAGGACCAAGCACAGAACCCTGAGCAACACCAGAAAGAACAGGTAAAGCCCGAGAATGACACGAACCTACGCTGACAATTTGAGAGCGATCTGTCAAATAGGATTTCAGTAGTTTTACAAGAGAGTCAGGTACACCATATTCATCAGACAAACATTGCAACAAAAAGGATTGGGGTGTTTTGTCAAAAGCCTTCGCAATGTCGAAATACACAGCAGTGACATGTCCTGATTCATTGAGGCCTTTCGTGACAATCGTGTTGAAACACATCAGCGCGTCCGTGGTGGAGCAACTGGCACGGAAACCAAACTGGAAGTCTGAGATGTTGGCTGTAATGTAGGGGTGAAGCAGAGATTTGACGTTTTTCGGCTAGTTTACTACAGATTGGGAGTTTACAGATAGGACGGTAGTCGGATGGTTTGCATGACATGGTTACTTTGGGTATTGGAGTAACCAGTGCCAACTTGAAACCACTCGGCCAAACGCCAGTTCTTACGATACGGTTCACCAGAGCTGCCAATCCAGGAGCGATCGCCTGGGCACCTTCTTTCAGCATTTGACCGGTCACACCATCGATGCCAGGTGACTTGTTGGGATCGAGGCGTTTGAGCATGAAAAAGATGGCTGACACATTAGCTAGGCGGTCGGTGCACGGGTCAAACATAACGTCCGTGCTGGGCACCACCGGGTCACCATTGGTGTTCCAGACACTGTGGAAGTAGGTTGCAAGCAGCTCAGCTTTACCCTGACTGTCAGCAACCAACTCACCATCAGCAGTCTGGAGTGGCGGCAACTCAGACGCCAGTTTGCCCGTGTAGTCATGAAAACTATGCCAGAGTTGTTTGGGATTACTGAGATTTGTGATGTTTGAATGCAAATACCCAGCCTGTGCCTTTCTGACTTCCTTTCGGACAGTCCGGCGCAGGTTGTAGTACTTGTGGTAGAACTTTTTGTCACCAATCTGTTTCCACTGCCTATGAACTTTCCTTTTTGCATTCGGCAAACGTTTGATCTTGTTGGTCATCCATGGCTGGTCTGGATTTCGTTTGCGTTTTCCGAACCGATGTGGAATGACGCCCTTGGCACAGTCAAGAATGGCAGTAGACATGGCGTCCCACGCTGCATGCACATCCAGTGACTCCATGACCAGTCTTGTCAGATTGTAACGAACCAGCAGCGCACGGAAGAGGTTCCAATCAGCACGCTTGTACAGCCAGGTGAAAAGACGGTCGTCTGTGCAACCTGTCTGGGATGAAAGATTGAACGTAACTGAGGTCATTTCGTGGACATTTTCAATGCCAGGAAGAATCTCAGACTGACAAGTGATGTTCGTAGGCGTGAAGATCACATCTATCAGTCTGCCGTTGTGGGTGGGTTGGGATACTACTTGTGTTAGACCATAGGCAGAGAGTGGAACAGATAGTTTGGTGAATACTGGCTTGAGGGCACAGAGATTCACATCGCCACAAACGGACAATACGTCAAACTTTCCTGATAGATTGCCCAGAACGTTGGTCAGCTCGTCCACAAAATCGTCCGGTTTGCACCTTGCCTCCGACCTGTACACCACCACCACTGCGCACGACCGATTGCCAACTTGGTACGAGATCGCGATGAGTTCGGTGCCATTTTGGAGCGGTGGAGTGACGATTCGATACGGATTGAGCTCGCGCTTGACGTACGCACCGACCCCGCCGCCGTTCTCGTTTCGAATGAATAGATGGTAGCCGTTGATATTGAAATTACCAGGTGTTTTGCCGAAATTTTGAGTTCTTGGATTGCGAATATGTCCGGTTGTTCGGTATTCAGATGGGCAGCAACAAGGGAATACTTGCCGCGAATTGAATTGATGTTGCATGATTGAATTGCTAGAAGAACCATTTGGCACACGGCACACACACAAATACACCATAACAGTAATAGGAACACAATGGGAACACATGAATTACGCATCATTATCAGACAGTCACATCACGAAGCATGAAGAATGGTTGTGGAGCAGGTATACTGTAGGTAAGCAAGAGCAAGAGGGAAACAAGATGGCTGACAATACAAAGACAAAAGGCGGTCTCAAAAGCAGGAAGCAAAAAAAGAAGCGACCAACAAAAATGAAAGTTTACCCAAAAAAACTACCTGGTTAACGCGAAAAAGTTACTACAGCTGAAAGAGGAAAAATTTTTACATAGGTACACCACAAAATTTTACGAAAACAGACCCAGAACAAGACCAAACGGAGCAAAACAGGAAATACCAAAAAATTCAAACCCGCGCGCCCCGTTGAAATGTTACGAATGACAGACCATGAATGTTGTAACCTGCTTTTTTCAGCACAATGATGAAGACCAGCAGCCCAGACAGTCCCACACCCAACACCACACCAGCCAAGGCGACAGCGAACTGCAATGAAAATTGTGCAGTGCAGGGGGTGCAAATGTGCATAAAGTATGCAAATACAACTTACGACGCCGCCAGGGCCCAATCCGCCATCATCGTCATAATCGTCTTCCTCTGACGCTGCTTTCTCCTCCTCCTTTCCGTCGATCACCTAAGTAAATGTGCATGATGCAAAACAAAAAATTAGTGCAACTTAAATAAGTGCAACACACACCATCTCAACACTGTCGCCTTGTAATGATCTGGCTGTTGCTTGTGTTGTTGTTGTCAACAGGCCATGATTAGTAGCAAAAAGCAAAAAGGGATAGGTTGGCAGAGACCGGGTCACACGTTTTTTAGTTACAGTTTGTCGTACAGTTGACTGAGTAGGCGCTAATGTGTTAGTTGTTTGAGTCGCTACTGTGACAGACTGTGCAGTAGGGCGTGCCTTTTTTGGTATATTGGACGTGGGTGAATTACGATGTTTAGTGGACGGCAGAGAAGAAGTGGAAGTAGAAACAGTTGGTTCTGGTGCTTTAGTGACAGTAGCAGCGATGGTGGTAGTTTTGGCGGAAGTAGTTGTGGTAGTAGTGGTAGTAGTAGAGACAGTTGTTGTACTCAAAGGCAATGTTGAAGACAGGCTGACAGAGGAAAAACGATTTGTGGTGATCAGCGGAGTAGTTGATGATGGACTACTAATTGTTGGTTGCGTGCTATTACGCGCATGCATGACAGATGGAAGATTGCGAGCAGCATTAAACTTAAACAGGCCCCGAAATCGGCTTATTGGATGCGGAGTTGTTTTGATCTGAACGTAGAACCAATCAATCACCAAAAGAAACAATCTATCAGCAATAGAAAGTACACTCAAGGCACCACCCACCTCCACAGTGCCGCAGGTGTCGACAATTTGCTCCAGATCGGGCAGAATTTTGTCGATAATGACGCGAGGCGGGGCCGGGCATCGAGTGATGACCAGCTTGGTGATGCGACCACCGACCGGCAGTATGTTGTCGTAGTCGGCAACGGTCAGATTGCGGCTGCACAGGTACACGGTCGTGTCGGTGCAGTGAGACACCGAACAGATGTTAGTCGCACTGACGGCCGGTACCAACATGGCCATCAGCAACAGCCTGTAATTCAACAGAAATGTGCTTGATTTGCTGGAATGTTGTTATGCCTGTCACATAATACCGACCGGATGCAAACAGTTGTAAAGTTGCACCTCAACTAAGCTTATGGCGCAGTGATGGAAAAAAATCAGGTTCAAAGTAAGCATGAAGACTATTACATACTGCCATAAGCGATACTGGGCCGATAAATCGACCAGCGAGTACTATATTTCGAATTCGGACTGCTGATCGCAAAGCTTGTTTTCTACCCAACACCAGCAATGAGACGGTGCGAGCCAATTTTCTAGCAGCAGCACAGTTTTTCACGCCTACACAGCGACGGAAATGAGGGTCGTGAATCGGCCAAGCAGAAGTTTGTAAAGAGGTACAATTTTAATACACGTGAGATTTTTAATTGTGTCACAGTTTTTGATGCAGTTGGCTCACTAATTTCGACCAGCGTGAAAGTTTGTCCCCTACACATAATGAACATTTGTTAAGCTGGCCGAAATTAGTGAGCCAACCATATCTCACAGTGTGGCTCAGACAAAATCTCCTATGCTTAAGCATAGGCGCGCGTGTAATTTGGGTGTGCTGTAACGAAACAGCACGTCACCGTGGTGGCTCTTCGGAGCCACACGTTGGCCGATTCAGAGCCCCTCTCTCCGTCGCTGTGTAAAAGCACAACAGATCCACTCGGCCACAGCATGGCCGTACCACCACAACAGCGGAGCACCAGGCATTCAATTTTATTAGGTTGATAACTGGACCCTTTCATTTGAGTGGCTAGTGTCGCCAGATCAAATCTGTTGCCACGAAGGCGACACGTTGCAATACAGTTTACAATTTTCAATTTCAACTCACCAAATCCAGAGATGGGGTGCACCCGACGACGAAACATTGGCATTTGACTCAGGACCGGCCTATAATTGTGTTTCGTTGTCGCAGGAATGTTTTTTTTCAATTTGCGACTAGATGCAACTTTTTGCCAAAAAGAGACCAATCTTTTGTTTGATGAATTTATTATTGTTCGCATTCTTTGCTTAAGATGGCATAGTAATGCAAACACAACAGGTATATTTCTGACTTGAGGCTGGACATTCGATTGTTGAGCCGGAAAACGCGTGCTAATCACGATTAACGAACACATTTGTGTCCAGAAATTACCACCAATGGGTGGGAAATGTCACCTCCAAAATCAAATTTCGATTTTTTGATGGAATGACTCAGGGTTTCGTCTGAGCCTAAGCCCAATAAAGGGCGTAAGCCTAAGCCTGAGATAAAGGAAAGTCAAACTTCAGGCTGTCTTCGGATTTCAACGTTCCCCCCCACCGAGCTTCCAGTATGAATGGGAGACCATTTTGACCTATTTAGGGCTATTTACGACAATACGGTAGACTATTCTGAAAATATCAATACAATTAGTGAAGTCATGAAACTGAGCTCTGGGATTTCAGAGTGAATACATCAAATTTTCTCACGAAGCAGTAAAAATTGATAAAATGGCCGCCCCTTCATCTGGAAAGACAGCCACCAGTCAAGTTGACGGACTGGAAAAGGTTATTTTGCATCAATTTTTCATGCTGACAGATTTATACCATTTTTAATGTTTTTGTTCGTCTATTATTTATCACATTTTTCTACAGAAAGGGCTCGAGTCTGAAGTTATGGTGCTGAACAAATTTCGGTCGGACGATCAATTCTATCTAGATCTGGTCACCATCGATACGGACACTTGGGAGAATGTTCGCGGGCCACGTGAATTTGAGGACAATTCCAAAATGGATGAGGTTGGTCTGCAAATTTTACAGGTCAAAAGTTGGTCGCCCATAGAAATGGGGCAAAATCTGATCTGAAATTGCTTCGTGAGCAAAGTCAAGTGGACCGAAACACATGAAAAATGGTGTGGTCAGAAATTGAACCCACAACTCCCCCAAGTTTCTTCGTTTTTATAGTTTTCCATGTCCTAAACATTTCTACCGCTGAAAAAACATTTTTTTTTGGAAAAAACTGATTTGATCTGCAATTATATTGCTCTGCGCAGGCTGCTCGCATTCAGAAAAATTTTTGCAGGATCATTTTGGTCGATTCTTCTACAACGATCGCGGTGGTGCGCATGCAACCGGTGAAGATATAACGCGTAACGGTTGGTCTAGTCAAAATATTATTGAAAACTTAAAATTTTTTCTTCGAGAGTTATCATTCAGGAATCGATCCGTTCGCACCCGGCTTCTCGACCGCCGGGCCGCATTGTGGTGATAAAGTTGGTTTTTCGTCTATTTTTTTCAGACTTTGAGATTCTTCACAAAAAGCATTGATTTTATTAGCAGGATGATAGCGATATCGAGCAGCCGAGCCATGAACAGAGCTGGATCAGTCGTCATATCGTGCGCAAGTACAAACAGGGCGTGCCGGGCGGACGTGTGTCGGTTTGTAAACTTTTCTACTCGCTTCTAAATCTACCTACCACCATTCGTAGTTTTTTAAACACATTTTAGGTGCAAAATTTGAGAACAGCACCCAAAGATTGGTGGTGATTTCTGGACACAAATGTGTTCGTTAATCGTGATTAGCACGCGTTTTCCGGCTCAACAATCGAATGTCCAGCCTCAAGTCAGAAATATACATGTTGTGTTTGCATTACTATGCCATCTTAAGCAAAGAATGCGAACAATAATAAATTCATCAAACAAAAGAATGGTCTCTTTTTGGCAAAAAGTTGCATCTAGTAGCAAATAGAAAAAAAAACGTTCCTGCGACAACGCTGTATATAAACACAATTATAGGCCGGTCCTGAGTCAAATGCCAGTGTTTCGTCGTCGGGTGCACCCCATCTCTGGATTTGGTGAGTTGAAAATGAAAATTGTAAACTGTATTGCAACGTGTCGCCTTCGTGGCAACAGATTTGATCTGGCGACACTAGCCACTCAAATAAAAGGGTCCAGTTATCAACCTAATAAAATTGAATGCCTGGTGCTCCGCTGTTGTGGTGGTACGGCCATGCTGTGGCCGAGTGGATCTGTTGTGCTTTTAGGCGTGAAAAACTGTGCTGCTGCTAGAAAATTGGCTCGCACCGTCTCATTGCTGGTGTTGGGTAGAAAACAAGCTTTGCGATCAGCAGTCCGAATTCGAAATATAGTAGTCGCTGGTCGATTTATCGGCCCCGTATCGCTTATGGCAGTATGTAATAGCCTTCATGCTTACTTTGAACCTGAATTTTTTCCATCACTGCGCCATAAGCTTAGTTGTGGTGCAACTTTACAACTGTTTGCATCCGGTCGGTATTATGTGACAGGCATAACAACATTCCAGCAAATCAAGCACATTTCTGTTGAATTACAGGCTGTTGCTGATGGCCATGTTGGTACCGGCCGTCAGTGCGACTAACATCTGTTCGGTGTCTCACTGCACCGACACGACCGTGTACCTGTGCAGCCGCGATCTGACCGTTGCCGACTACGACAACATACTGCCGGTCGGTGGTCGCATCACCAAGCTGGTCATCACTCGATGCCCGGCACCGCCTCGCGTCATGATCGACAAAATTCTGCCCGATCTGGAGCAAATTGCCGACACCTGCGGCACTGTGGAGGTGGGTGGTGCCTTGAGTGTACTTTCTATTGCTGATAGATTGTTTCTTTTGTTGATTGATTGGTTCTACGTTCAGATCAAAACAACTCCGCATCCAATAAGCCGATTTCGGGGCCTGTTTAAGTTTAATGCTGCTCGCAATCTTCCATCTGTCATGCATGCGCGTAATAGCACGCAACCAACAATTAGTAGTCCATCATCAACTACTCCGCTGATCACCACAAATCGTTTTTCCTCTGTCAGTCTGTCTTCAACATTGCCTTTGAGTACAACAACTGTCTCTACTACTACCACTACTACCACAACTACTTCCGCCAAAACTACCACCATCGCTGCTACTGTCACCAAAGCACCAGAACCAACTGTTTCTACTTCCACTTCTACTCTGCCGTCCACTAAACATCGTAATTCACCCACGTCCAATATACCAAAAAAGGCACGCCCTACTACACAGTCTGTCACAGTAGCGACTCAAACAACTAACACATTAGCGCCTACTCAGTCAACTGTACGACAAACTGTAACTAAAAAACGTGAGACCCGGTCTCTGCCAACCTATCCCTTTTTGCTTTTTGCTACTAATCATGGCCTGTTGACAACAACAACACAAGCAACAGCCAGATCATTACAAGGCGACAGTGTTGAGATGGTGTGTGTTGCACTTATTTAAGTTGCACTAATTTTTTGTTTTGCATCATGCACATTTACTTAGGTGATCGACGGAAAGGAGGAGGAGAAAGCAGCGTCAGAGGAAGACGATTATGACGATGATGGCGGATTGGGCCCTGGCGGCGTCGTAAGTTGTATTTGCATACTTTATGCACATTTGCACCCCCTGCACTGCACAATTTTCATTGCAGTTCGCTGTCGCCTTGGCTGGTGTGGTGTTGGGTGTGGGACTGTCTGGGCTGCTGGTCTTCATCATTGTGCTGCAGGTTACAACATTCATGGTCTGTCATTCGTAACGTTTCAACGGGGCGCGCGGGTTTGAATTTTTTGGTATTTCCTGTTTTGCTCCGTTTGGTCTTGTTCTGGGTCTGTTTTCATAAAATTTTGTGGTGTACCTATGTAAAAATTTTTCCTCTTTCAGCTGTAGTAACTTTTTCGTGTTAACCTGGTAGTTTTTTTGGGTAAACTTTCATTTTTGTTGGTCGCTTCTTTTTTTGCTTCATGCTTTTGAGACCGCCTTTTGTCTTTGTATTGTCAGCCATCTTGTTTCCCTCTTGCTCTTGCTTACCTACAGTATACCTGCTCCACAACCATTCTTCATGCTTCGTGATGTGACTGTCTGATAATGATGCGTAATTCATGTGTTCCCATTGTGTTCCTATTACTGTTATGGTGTATTTGTGTGTGTGCCGTGTGCCAAATGGTTCTTCTAGCAATTCAATCATGCAACATCAATTCAATTCGCGGCAAGTATTCCCTTGTTGCTGCCCATCTGAATACCGAACAACCGGACATATTCGCAATCCAAGAACTCAAAATTTCGGACAAAACACCTGGTAATTTCAATGTCAACGGCTACCATCTATTCATTCGAAACGAGAACGGCGGCGGGGTCGGTGCGTACGTCAAGCGCGAGCTCAATCCGTATCGAATCGTCACTCCACCGCTCCAAAATGGCACCGAACTCATCGCGATCTCGTACCAAGTTGGCAATCGGTCGTGCGCAGTGGTGGTGGTGTACAGGTCGGAGGCAAGGTGCAAACCGGACGATTTTGTGGACGAGCTGACCAACGTTCTGGGCAATCTATCAGGAAAGTTTGACGTATTGTCCGTTTGTGGCGATGTGAATCTCTGTGCCCTCAAGCCAGTATTCACCAAACTATCTGTTCCACTCTCTGCCTATGGTCTAACACAAGTAGTATCCCAACCCACCCACAACGGCAGACTGTTAGATGTGATCTTCATGCCTACGAACATCACTTGTCAGTCTGAGATTCTTCCTGGCATTGAAAATGTCCACGAAATGACCTCAGTTACGTTCAATCTTTCATCCCAGACAGGTTGCACAGACGACCGTCGATTCACCTGGCTGTACAAGCGTGCTGATTGGGACCTCTTCCGTGCGCTGCTGGTTCGTTACAATCTGACAAGACTGGTCATGGAGTCACTGGATGTGCATGCAGCGTGGGACGCCATGTCTACTGCCATTCTTGACTGTGCCAAGGCCGCCATTCCACATCGGTTCGGAAAAAAGGAAGTCAGAAAGGCACAGGCTGGGTATTTGCATTCAAACATCACAAATCTCAGTAATCCAAAACAAATCTGGCATAGTTTTCATGACTACACGGGCAAACTGGCGTCTGAGTTGCCGCCACTCGAGACTGCTGATGGTGAGTTGGTTGCTGACAGTCAGGGTAAAGCTGAGCTGCTTGCAACCTACTTCCACAGTGTCTGGAACACCAATGGTGACCCGGTGGTGCCCAGCAAGGACGTTATGTTTGACCCGTGCATCGACCGCCTAGCTAATGTATCAACCATCTTTTTCATGCTCAAACGCCTCAATCCCAACAAGTCGCCAGGCATCGATGGTGTGACCGGTCAATTGCTGAAAGAATGTGCCAAGGCGATCGCTCCTGGATTGGCAGCTCTGGTGAACCGTATCGTAAGAACTGGCGTTTGGCCGAGTGGTTTCAAGTTGGCACTGGTTACTCCAATACCCAAAGTAACCCAGTAACCATGTCAAAAGACATCAAAAAAATTAGGATTTTCTCTCTCTGCTCTGCTGTGAATTTTTCACCTCTCTGCTGCTCAGAAATGCGTCCACTTGTTCCGACCTGTACGTTGATCAATATTTCGCATTGTTTGATTGAAGTTACATCAATCTGAAGCTGAAATTCTGCTTGTTCTTTTCACAAATCGTCACCAAAATTCATTCAATCAACGCGTCAAAATCTCAAAAATTCAATTTCGACTTTCGACGCTGGTTGGCGAGCACCATCTGTGTCAACCAACAGTCACTGATTCCGGTACCGAACAATACAGTGATCAACAGGAGAACCGAGCACAACTGTTAACAGTGTGGTGCGAGAGGGACATTTTACTTTACACTCTTGGTCTTGCCTTGCTTGCTTTGTTTTGTGCTGTGCAGTGTTTTTCCTGCCTGCCTGCACGTGTACCTGCATCGACACGTACCATACCTACATAGTGGGGTTATAGGCACTGTCTCAACACCCATATCCACAATGTACGCACAGATTGGGTACACCAACTACCCATTGGAATACACGCCGTTCGGGCTATACGCTCTGGTGCCCATGTATGGCAGATTACCCGTATCAAACACTCAAATATCTCAGTATCGACCGATGCCGACGACAACAACCGGTGTGACAATGCCGATCACGTACTGTGCTACTGATCAAAACAATCGTTCAATCGAACAAACATGGCCATGTGATGTTGACACCCAACCAATGAATCAAAATGACATGAATCAAGACGGAGACGGTCAGTGGTCTGTTCATTACAAAAATGGCAGCAATAGGCATAAGAACAGACATGGCAGAAACGTGACTCACAAAGCTTGTGTTGAACGCAGAACGACCAAAAAAGCGTCGTAAACGCGACCAAACGTCGGTCAAGTCACAAAATTGCAAATCTGCCAGAGGAACTGATGTTTCAGACGGTTTGCTTAGCACACTGGTCCGGCCCGTCGAAAAGTCTATGTGTTCAAATTTGAAATCAAATGAAACAGCTCAAAATGCTGCCAATAGTGATAAAAACTCTGACGGTTTGCTTAGCACACTGGTGCGGCCCGTCGAAAAGCATCTGCGCTCAAAACTGATGTCAAATGACGATGCTATTGATGATACCACACATTGTGATAAAGTGTCGGGTGGATTTGCAAGCACACTGGTGCTACCCACCAGAGAACAACTGTGCTCCAAGTGTGACCCTCGCGTGTGTATGGTGACACTGCTGTTGGATCAAGTTGACTGCCACTCCTCCGCCTGCTGACTGAAAATGTGATTTCTCTTGTATTGCGTTCAGATTATTCTGAGTTCGAGTTCGTTTCGTCGCTGGCAGTCAGAGGATATTTTATATTGTTTGTTTCGTTGCGTCGTCGTGCCGTTTACGTTTATTTCTATTTCATTTACTGTTCTAACCCCGGATAAAGTGTGCTGAGCTAAGCGCAAAAGGGGGTTCAGTTCGAGCGAAGCGAGAACTGCAGGAATTTCTGCAGCCAGCTGAATTGGCTGGCCTGTTTGTTTCGTATTCTTGTGTGTGCAATTATTTCAGGTCAAACCTTCTCCTTTTATAGCTTTCAGACGAAGAAAGAAGACAGAAGAAAGAAGACAGAAGAAAGAAGAGAAGAATTCGAAAGGAGTTGGAAAGTGCGGCCTTGAGGAGGCCGGCTGAGAGGGCCAGCAAAGCAGTCTTGAGAAGGCTGCGTGTTCCCGTCGGATTTGGTCAAGAATCCGACGGACGACTTGTGGACGATTGGAGAGCGTGTTTGAGTGTGTCAGTGGCTGCACTGGGAGTGTTGCCTGGCTGCACTCTACGAGACCGAGTGCGGCGCGATCCCAGTGGGAGTGCTTGGACGGGTGTGCTCCCACAAGATCACAAGTGGTGAGCCCGAACAAAAGACTGGAAAAGTTGGGGGGTGCTGACCCAGCCCCAGAATCGATCGAAAAAGTTGGGGGGGTGTCGACCCCAGCCCAAATTCACGACTGGAAAAGTTGGGGGGTGCTGACCCCGGCCCAAAAACAGGACCAAAAAATTTGGGGGGGTGCTGACCTGCTGGGCCTGCTGGTTGTTTTGTGGAGTCTCGACACAGTGATTTTTGGCCGATTTGAACGAAAGCTGTACCTGGGTACTGGGACCTGGGCGATACAGTTTCAAAGCTAAATTTGAGGCCGTTTTGACTGCACCGGAGTGTTGGATCTCTGGGAGGACAGTCCGAAAAACGGGCCCGTGTCTGAGGCTTAGGGTGTTGGATCCCAAAAGCCCATTCACACCAAATTCAAGCTCGTCGGTCTGGATTTTTGCTGTGGGACGGAACGAAACACAGCGTCGCTGCTTGGTTTTCGTGTTTTGAAAACCCGACGTGATTGACCGATTGGATTTTGTTGTTGAAGAAAGAAAAACGGCGACAACGAACAAAATGAACCGACTCAGAAGTTTCATTGGAGGCGACCGCAGAGATACGACGGCGCCCAGAAATCCAGTGCATGTTTGCATTGGTTGTGGTGACGAAAACCACATTTTTGTGGACTGCCCGCATGTCAAAAATTTGATGGAGCAAAATCCGCAGCTGAGGCTGCCTGGCACGAGTCAACCATCGCCTGGGGCTGAAAGACGGACAGAAGATCAGCCCGAAAGTCAACAAACCAGGAATTTCATTGAAGGGCTAGCCGAACGAAGAATGGGCGATGAATTATTGGAACAAGAAAGCGTCGAGCAAGGGGTTGAGGCTGAGTTCAGTGGAATTCATGCTTGTGCTCACCCCGATGATATGGCTCGAAACCCAGCTCAGCCGGCTGCTGAACAGACAGAACAACGACAAGACGAACGAAATAAAAATAGAAGGCGCCCGTCTGTCTCTCAGCCGCGCAGCACGCGTGCGCATGATCGAAGACAGCAGAATGAGCTGTTTGTGCGCGAAATGGCCGAACGAAACAACAAAGTGAAACAGCAGCTGGGCAAGCTGAATGATATTGGAGACAAGCCGAAAAACGACAGAAATATCGGCCCGAGATTTACGTCAACACCAAATGTGCGTGCTGAAGAGCAGCACCAGGTGGTTGAGCGTCCGCCAAATGAACAGACGAACA
>JASAMV010002051.1:0-13241 GCA_030248065.1 Rhynchonema sp. JSB1_4
CTCAATTTGTTCACTGTTACCCCAACAACGGCTTGTTCTCGAAACCGCGGTTGCTTGTGCATTGCCTGGGTATGTATACCTACTGTATATGTTTCACGCCCATCCCTCTGCATACTTTCACGGACATTGGCAACAGACCAGTTTTAGGTACCGATATCTTATGCCTCAGGTTTATACCCATTTTCTCTCCTTTTGTTCATAAGCCGGTTCCCAACCCCCAGGTTGTCATAATGGCCAACAAAACCTTATTGCCGGTGTGCGCTTGCGCAACATTCGGATGCAGCACCATATTTACTTACCTTTCATTCCCGTCTTTTATTTCCGGCCGGGGTCTAAATTGACGTCTAATGTGGTTTCGACTTGGAGCTCAGAAGTTTTTTCACGGAAGCAAGGGGTCGCTGGTCATTATTTCGTTAAACAACTACGTTTCTTATTTACAGAATCCGCAACCGAAAATTATAAACCACAACATGCTTGGTACCATAAACACCTGTTTTTCTCGCTTATGTCATTGGAGCTGACGTTGCTCCTGTATGTTTATTTTGTTTAGTTTGTTGTTAATCACACTGCAATTGTTTCTATACATTCTAGCCGAGCGAAGTTTCTTGATTACGTGGCATTCAAGAAGTGTCACTGATTAACGATGTTGCGGATTTTTGTACATATAGGCACACACCTCCCGGATGTCTGCGCGCTCACTCATGACAGACGTCTGCATTTCCATTCTCGGCCACACAGAAGCAAATGCAAAGGTCCGGGATGGGCACGTGCCCCCCTACCTCTACGCCTACCGGAGTTTTCCGGTTACAGCAGCCCCCCCCCCCGAATAGAGCCCCGTGTGCGCCCATTGCGCTTCCCTGTTGTTTTGGTTATTTTTATATCGTAAACATAAAACCCATATTGTGAACGAGCGAGTTGACGAGCGAGTGAACGAACAAATATTCAATTCACGAAATCGCACGAGACGAATTCCGAATAACGAACATTGGTTGATTTGGCTCGGTTGACGGTTTCCGGTTCTGCAATCAGTAACGGATCCTGTTAGGGCTCGCAGGATTCCCAGGTCCAGAGATCCACAGTATATCTACAATCAAGCAGAAGCATGACACAGTAGTTACATAAACGCCTATGACCTGCAATTTTTCAAGGGAACTGAAACCTTCCTGTTGTTCTGGACATCCAGTTGGATTGGAAAGGGCCGTCTCACACACAGTGCGAAGTTAAACAAAACTGTGTGCTTTTGGCTTTGAAAATGCGCTTTCTTCTCTCATTCTAATTGAATCCAAGAACTGCTGCAAAAAATGTTGCTGGCAGCTACTATTGTTTGCGCACGCTGTCCATGGTGCGTATAATTGCAAACGTTTCGCATTGGAAAACTGTATCAATGCATTTACATAATGCCATGTGTACGTGCTAAGTGCTTCATATCATTAACGTATAAGGGCAGCACAATTAATATTTTGCCAGTAGGCGACATAATTAAACTAGCACTGAGGGCCACAATTTCAGGTTTTTTTAGTTTCTTGGACGCCAAGGCAGAATCATTGTCATCTGCAAACATCCGACCCAAAGGGATCACAATCTCACGGCGATTTCTTTTTTACGATACCAATTGTACACAAGAAAATGAGGTTTGTCCAGGAGGGGATGCTGAGACCCTCGCCTTAATAGAAGGCGTACAGTTACATATGTATATACATGTAGTAAGAAGACTTTTTTCAGATAAGGTCGCATATTCAAGCATCGGTTACTACAGTAGCTGATGGACATTGGAAAATAATGCCAGCGGGTGGCTTGAAAAAAGTAGCGGTTCTGATGTAGGCGGATACAAGCCGATAAAGTGCGTATTGACGTAGGCCGATACAAGCCGATAAAGGTGTGAAACTTAAGCGCAACAAAAAAAACACGAAAGGAACTCTATATTTCACCGGGGCTCTATTCGGGGGGGGGGGGCTGCTGTAACCGGAAAACTCCGGTAGGCGTAGAGGTAAGGGGGCACGTGCCCATCCCGGACCTTTGCATTTGCTTCTGTGTGGCCGATAACTAAACGCAGACGTCTGTCATGCAGCGACGCGCAGACATCCGGGAGGTGTGTGCCTATATGTACAAAAATCCCGGACATCAACTAATTATAGTGACACTTCTTAATGTGGATGTAATCAAGAAACTTCGCTCGGCTAGAATGTATAGAACAATTGCAGTGTGATTAACACAAACTAAACAAAATAAACATATATAGTAATTTGAGTCGAAGCTACATAAGTGGAGAAAACAGGTTATGGTACCAAGCATGTGTGGTTTATAATTTTCGGTTGCGGATTCTGTAAGGAAGAAACGTGTTGTTTTAACGAAATACGACCGTGAATGCATGAAATCCTTTTTGTGCAAAAACTTCTGAGCTTGAAGTCGAAACCACATTGACGTCAATGAATTAGGGCCGGAAATAAAAGACGGTAATGGAAGGGTAGTAATATGGTGCTGCATCCGAATGTTGCGCAAGTGCATACCCAGCAAGGTTTTGTTGGCCATTATGAAGTACAGAGTCCTTGGGAACCGGCTTATGAACAAAAGGAGAGAGAAACTGGGTATAAACCTGAGGCATAAGATATCGGTACCTAAACTGTCTGTTGCCAATGTCCGTGACAATCTAAATAGGGATGGGCGTGAAACATATACAGTAGGTATACATACCTAGGTACACTGTACAAGCAGCCGCGGTTTCGAGAACAAGCCGGTTGGGGTAACAGTGAGCAAAGTGAGCAAACGTGGTTCACCCACAAAATACTGCAGCTGACCTTCAATAATCACATCATCTGACGCGAACATTGCTCAGTTCATTATGACCAAACAGCGCCCGGTAATGTTGTTTCAAAAGCATCTCATAATGTCGCGTTGATTGGACTTCAGTACTTGGCATGGCATTGGGTGATGGTTTGTACATTTAGTTAACGATTGGCTGCTATACACTCCCAAATTTCCAAGTTTTGCACTTACATACATATTCAATATGTGGTTGGTTCGCTGTGTGGAAAGAACATGAGGCCGGTTGTTCTTCAATAAGTGGTGTAAGGTAGCCTTAGATCAAGCCTGAGTGGGAGCCTCAAGCCCAAGCCTACCCTCGCACAAACCTGGACGGAGGAGTAGGGCATGGGTACTATCCCAGTTCGTCCCCCGCAGTCGAAAACGGCTAAAACACTGCTTTTCTGCTCAAACCAACTGCGTTTTTTCATTGTTGTGCCGTTAAGTTGTCAAGCAAACAAAATGAGATGCGGGAAGAATATGTACATTGTACAATGTATCTCGTGACTATGAGTGCCAAATCTTGATGACGCACTGGCACAAATCAAGATCAAATCTTAATCTATTCGAAAACTAATTTTGGAAAAAAGCAATGGAAATTATCCAGCAGACGAGCAGTGCACGTCATTATCAATATCATCAGTTCGCATTGAAGTACACGATTTTTAATATGTTCTGAGCTCCTATGTCAGTGAGCGAATCACTACGAAAGAGGGATCACGCAAATCCAGAGATCCAATAAGAATAAAAGCCCGCAACGAGAGTCCAAGGATTTATTACTGTCAGTTATTTTATGTACCAATCTCAGTCACTCGTGGTTAATTGAACGCGCTATCCGGTCTAAGTTTCAGATTTCTCGAAAGCTTCAACGGCAGGCGATTGCGCAGGGGTTTAACGGGTGATATTTTCGAAATGGTGTAAAGGTCAGTTGGGTGTAAAGGTCGGTGGAAAGCTCGGTCGACAGCTCAGTGTGATAGACCTCGGTGTAAACTTGAAACATTCCACGTTAATAACAGGCAATGTTTCCACGGTTTACACCGAGCTACGCCGACCGAGCTTTCGACCGGTTCAGATGTTTGCTGTTGTGGTCGAAATTGGCTTCGCCAACTCCGGATCAGTTTCAGTTGATAGTGAGATGAAGCGTAAATAAACAAAAATAAAATCAAAGTTCTTCATCCGTTCAAAACCGGTTGATGCAAATCCCCAGAAACGTCCATAGGCGGCTTGTTCTCACTCTTCTTTTTCGATTTCAAATAAATGAGTTAGAAAATTTAATGAATATAAATTTAGAGTTTGTTTTTTTTTATATTTCTCTTTTTTTTTTTTTTTTTTTTGTGATTAGAAGGGTTTAAAGGGTGAGATATCATTAATTTTTTAAATTTTTTTCTTGACCTTTATTTATTTTTTTTTTTTAATATTATAATACTATTACTTCTTAAAAATTTCTTTCTACTCACAATCTTGATTCTTTCATTAGAAATTTAGTGGTTGATATTATAAAATTTATTTTTTTATTTTTTTTATTTTTTTTATTTTTTTTTTTTTTTTTTAATATTTTTTTTTTTCTTTCAATATCCACACTCTATTTTTATTTATTTCGAGTGATATGCAACACAACCCCATACTTTATTTCTTTTAACATTTTTGAACATAACTTTTTTTATTTTTTTTTATTTCTCTTCATCTCTATCAATGAAATATCAGTTACGACCATTTCACACAAAGAATCTAACCTCAAACTCTCCTACCAAACCTGGACATTGATTTATTAAAGTGGAATTTTAATTTAATGATTATAATGAATATCACATTTCCACTCTAACAATCCTCACATAAAAATATCACCTTCCCTAATCTCTTATTTTGAATCTTTGAAAATTAATTAGAAGATAGGCGCTTCTCAATAAACATTGAGATTGGTATATAAAATAAATGAAGTAATAAATTTTTGGGATTTTTTTGTGGGTTTTTATTTTTATTGGATTTTTAGATTTACATTCCCTCTTTCTTTGTTTTATAATAGATAAATATTAAAATTTTTAATGTATATTTTTTCCTCTCTCTCTATTTTCCATTCTTCCATAAAATCCCCCTAACCACCACACACCCTCCCCCCCAACACCACAACAAAAAAAACGCAAGCAAAAGCAGCCGACCGGACAACATAGACCCAGCCCCCCCCGCCAGGTGGGGGTGGTTGTCTCCCCCACTTATATAGCTACCTTCACCACTAAAACAACCGCCCTCTTTCCACACAGCAACCAACCACAAAAGCAAAACAAAGAAGCAGCCAACACACAACCACACCCAAGCCAGCCAACACCAACGAACCAACAAGCAACCGCCCTTTCGCGTCAGATGATGTGATTATTGAAGGTCAGCTGCAGTATTTTGTGGGTGAACCACGTTTGCTCACTTTGCTCACTGTTACCCCAACCGGCTTGTTCTCGAAACCGCGGCTGCTTGTACAGTGTACCTAGGTATGTATACCTACTGTATATGTTTCACGCCCATCCCTATTTAGATTGTCACGGACATTGGCAACAGACAGTTTAGGTACCGATATCTTATGCCTCAGGTTTATACCCAGTTTCTCTCTCCTTTTGTTCATAAGCCGGTTCCCAAGGACTCTGTACTTCATAATGGCCAACAAAACCTTGCTGGGTATGCACTTGCGCAACATTCGGATGCAGCACCATATTACTACCCTTCCATTACCGTCTTTTATTTCCGGCCCTAATTCATTGACGTCAATGTGGTTTCGACTTCAAGCTCAGAAGTTTTTGCACAAAAAGGATTTCATGCATTCACGGTCGTATTTCGTTAAAACAACACGTTTCTTCCTTACAGAATCCGCAACCGAAAATTATAAACCACACATGCTTGGTACCATAACCTGTTTTCTCCACTTATGTAGCTTCGACTCAAATTACTATATATGTTTATTTTGTTTAGTTTGTGTTAATCACACTGCAATTGTTCTATACATTCTAGCCGAGCGAAGTTTCTTGATTACATCCACATTAAGAAGTGTCACTATAATTAGTTGATGTCCGGGATTTTTGTACATATAGGCACACACCTCCCGGATGTCTGCGCGTCGCTGCATGACAGACGTCTGCGTTTAGTTATCGGCCACACAGAAGCAAATGCAAAGGTCCGGGATGGGCACGTGCCCCCTTACCTCTACGCCTACCGGAGTTTTCCGGTTACAGCAGCCCCCCCCCCGAATAGAGCCCCGGTGAAATATAGAGTTCCTTTCGTGTTTTTTTTGTTGCGCTTAAGTTTCACACCTTTATCGGCTTGTATCGGCCTACGTCAATACGCACTTTATCGGCTTGTATCCGCCTACATCAGAACCGCTACTTTTTTCAAGCCACCCGCTGGCATTATTTTTCAATGTCCATCAGCTACTGTAGTAACCGATGCTTGAATATGCGACCTTATCTGAAAAAAGTCTTCTTACTACATGTATATACATATGTAACTGTACGCCTTCTATTAAGGCGAGGGTCTCAGCATCCCCTCCTGGACAAACCTCATTTTCTTGTGTACAATTGGTATCGTAAAAAAGAAATCGCCGTGAGATTGTGATCCCTTTGGGTCGGATGTTTGCAGATGACAATGATTCTGCCTTGGCGTCCAAGAAACTAAAAAAACCTGAAATTGTGGCCCTCAGTGCTAGTTTAATTATGTCGCCTACTGGCAAAATATTAATTGTGTTGCCCTTGCGTTAATGGTATGAAGCACTTGGCACGTACACATGGCATATGTAAATGCATTGATACAGTTTTTTGCCAATGCGAAACGTTTGCAATTATACGCACCATGGACAGCGTGAGCAAACAATAGTAGCTGCCGGCAACATTTTTGCAGCAGTTCTTGGATTCAATTAGAATGAGAGAAGAAAGCGCATTTTCAAAGCCAAAAGCACACAGTTTTGCTTAACTTCACACTGTGTGTGAGACGGCCCTTTCCAATCCAACTGGATGTCCAGAACAACAGGAAGGTTTCAGTTCCCTTGAAAAATTGCAGGTCATAGGCGTTTGTACATTATGTAACTACTGTGTCATGTTTCTGCTTGATTGTACATATACTGTGGATCTCTGGACCTGGAATCCTGCGAGCCCTAACAGGATCCGTTACTGATTGCAGAACCGGAAACCGTCAACCGAGCCAAATCAACCAATGTTCGTTATTCGGAATTCGTCTCGTGCGATTTCGTGAATTGAATATTTGTTCGTTCACTCGCTCGTCAACTCGCTCGTTCACAACATGGGTTTTATGTTTACGATATAAAAATGACCAAAACAACAGGGAAGCGCAATGGGCGCACACGGGGCACACACGAATAACGATAACAAGACCAAACGTAACCGGGTACGCTCAACCTCAAACTCAACTTCAGACCTACAGTAACCCGTTCTCTTTAATTAGGAAAACCCTAGGAAAGACCAGACGGCCAACAAGATTTGGAATGGTTTAGAGCATGAGAACAATGACACACACAATAGGGGTCACCGGAAAAGAATAATAACGCTAAACAAAAGGTAATCAAACACACAGAATAACAATAATAACAGCTTTACGAGAAATCCAACCTAACCTAGTCTAAAAACCCCGCTAAACAGTACTAAACTATGGGTATGATCACAATCACCGGACTACAGACCCAACGTTACATTGTAGCTGCCAAGAACTGCTTTATGCCGACAATTTAGAAATCTGTTCACCAACAACCATCTTTGGGCTTATTCTAATGTAGTCTACGTATGTGCGCATATTTCGTGCTGACGCAGCTGAGTGTCTGTTGTCGTCAACGCAGACTATACAACACACAATTAACCTGAAGGCAGAACGGTGCCTGTGTGTCTGTCAGCGCAGTTGGTGAGGAAAGAGCACACAGATTAGACATCAAAAGTGGAACCCAAAGGTCCAACACACCGGATGAAAGTTAGCTACATATACTGTATTGTAACCAGTTCTGATGTGATTATGTCCCTATTAAATTATTCCAAAAAACCTCAAGAACCTGAATTATTTTAGTTCCGTGTAGTTCTAAGTGTGGCCGAACAAATTTATTATTCTTGCACTCCTAGAAGGCCGCCCCCAAGGTTTGCAAATCGTATATACTGCACTGATTTATTGATAGGTTTTCGTGCCACTACAGTGCAAGCTAACACGCTAAGTGCAGCAGCAGCACAGTTTTAATTGGCCCCTAGGTCGCAACGGGATGTATTTTTGGCACCGATCGTTAGAGAGTTTTGTCGTGTGGATGTGTCGTTTCCTTGCAACGTCAGGTAACTGCAGTTTTGGCACGTATCACAAGAAATCAATTTTTTCGCCCATGTGAAGGCAGTTTTATCGCGTTTTGCGCAATCGTGCCTGTGTTCGGAATGCCAGAAATGAGTGCTGTTTTCGTTCACAGACACTTTCCCGACTTTCTGCGTCTGCTCATTACCCCATTCATTCCGCATGAACTGAAAATGCCACTGGTTCTCTGATAAGCACTGGGTGACACCTCGCTCCTCAGCGTTCATTTTTACCATCAAAATGACTGTTGGTAGCAATGCCAACAACAAGATCTGCTGACGAGGCTTTTTGGAGGCGAATTTGCCAGAGGCGTTCGCACTGACGAGCCCTTACGCTTTTTCGGTCTGTCTGCGAAAGCAGCATTGCGAAACAGGCCAACAACATTACTGCACTTCAGTACGTACACCAGAGTGTTGTTACTTGAAACTGTTATGTGACTGATTCTGGACACGCGCATATTTTAACGGTGCTCTCGCGATTTTGTACATACCAGGTATCTATCTATTTTTTTATCTTTTGCGGTCGCAAATGATCAGCTCTCAAATGTTCCCAAACAGCATGAGAGCAAATAGCAGTCATTTTTTTGTCTGCTCAAGGTTCACTTGTCAAGCTTGAGATCAAAAATAATCCCTCACAGAGCGCATGGCTGAAAAAATAGATGCCTCCCTTGAAACTTGTTCGGTGTCCCTTTTTAAAAACACGCTCTAATTCCGTTTTTAAAGCTCGTTTTTAGCAATATTTACTATGTTCACTGATAGTAATTTTGGGCTTCAGAAATTTTCTTGGTCACGAAATACTCACTCTTGCGGTGTGTGTTCGATTTCAACCCGTTTGTCACTGTCGCTGCAAACAACGAAATTATTTTTTCGTCAAACACACCTGAAAAATAGAAGTCACCTTCCCAATAGAAGCCCTCTCTAATAAAAGCTCCCTAAAACCATGGTTGAAAAATAGAAGCCCAGGGCTTCTGTGGAAATACGGTACCGCTGAGTTGGCGTTATTCCCAAAGCCATTGCTGCTCACAGCGCAATGCCAGTCACGAGGGGAACAAAATATAATTGGTCTGTTTTGCCCTTCCTTTGTGTTGTTGTTTGCTTGACATACTTTTTCCCGCAAAAACAAAGTCAAACCGAATTCCCCGTTCCTTTTACTTTGCACATGCACCGCATACACAGTAGCTTCGGTTACTGTAATTTGTGCACGAGCTATACTGTAAAGTGTAAAGCTGCTGCAACAATGACCCCCAATGGAATCAGACACACTCGGTTTTTTTCATTGAGCCCAAGATGTATACTCTGGCAATTCTTTTGGGAGAAACTTTTCAACCACGTTGCCTGATCCGTAAAGCGCATTATGCGTGCACTGGCTACGGAAGTCACGTGACCGCTATAGCCAGTGCACACATCATACGCTTTACGGATCAGGCAACGCGTTTGAAAAGTTTCTCCCAAAAGAATTGTCAGAGTATATGTATTACACAAAACGCGTCACGTTCAGCTGTTTACGACTACATGGCGCCACCGTTAACCTGTACACTATACGTACATACAAACCAGCTTTTCATCATCAACCTGTCTTTGCTTCGCAAATAGGATAGTTTGCATTGCTCCTTCAACAAGGAAGTTGACAATTTTGTCACTTTTAGCTGTCTAAAAAGTTCCTTTCCCACAGCTTGTCTGATCCGATATTAGGATCCAGAATTCCGAAAAAACAAAAGCCGCAAGGCTCCACACAAAAACCCGGACCTGCATTATAACACATTATGTATAGGCAACCGTCTTCTGTCTACCACGCCAAGTTCTACTTGAGTGTGCTAGGCAGGGTTGGATTAAAAAAAAAAAGTAAAAATTTTTTTGTAAACAAAATTTTTTTTTTAAAAAAAAGTTGGCCACATTTTTATTTTAAAATTTTAAAAAGTAAGTCCACTTTTTTTTATTATTTTTCCCCCTTTTTTTCGTTATTTTCTTCACTTTTTTAAGGTAAAAATGTATGTTTTCATGCGTTTTATTGCTCATCATTCTCAAAAAATCGCCTGCGGCGCTTATATTTCAGTTTAAAATGGCGTTGTAATGGACTCATACAGTTCCTAGACATCCCAACAATCGCTGCACGTATAATATAGGACACCCCATACCGTATACTGTGCAGTTATTGAGCTATCGACGTAAGCTATCGACAGACTCCACGTTGCTCGCCTATTTGCAGTTGTGTGGATTTGTCATTTGTTGCTTTTGTCACACAACATGAGTGTGGTGTAGCTCTTTATCTCTCTTCAAATTTATCCCCAAATTCATAAACAGAAGGTTGGTCTTCCTTTTGTCATATATGTATGCCCACAGAGTTACCTTCGGGCGGGTTCTCAAAGTTGTGACCAAATGGGCTGCTAGATCGCAGGTGATCGACATAAACATGCAAGTCAGTGGAGAAGTTCTCTTTAGTGTCCCTCAAAACATACCTAAGTAACATGATTTCAGAAATTTCATTTTTCTAGAAACCAATTTTTTGGGAGTCCGGAATAAAAAAAAGTGATTTTTAAAAAAAAAATTTTAAAAAGTTTTTTTTAAAAATAAAAGTTCGATAATAAAAAAATTTTTTAATCCAACCCTGGTGCTAGGCAGTGTTTGGTCTGGTTTGTAGCTCTGAGATCAACGCCCAGTGAGCGGAGCAGAATTAAAGTGATGGCGTGTGGGTCAACTCAGCCTTTCATTCCGATGAGAAGGGTCGGAAATTGCCCGGGAAGCAGCAATCACTACGGGTAACAGGATTGTTGCTGAGTACAGCGTGACCGAACAATTGTGGACACCTCTTTGTAGGACTGGATCTCGGCAGTTGTTGAACTTTGAAGCCGCATTGTATATCTCGTTCGAAAGTACGAGTTTTCTGAGTTAGAATTTCGTCTGGTAATTTTTTCGACGGATAAGCTATATATACTCACTGCTGCGTGTCAGGTGAGTCAAGTGCACATGCCAGCGCGCGAGCAGCGCTTTTTGTGAGCAGAGGCTGAAATCCAGCACGCATGAATTAATCGCCCATGACTCTTTCGTCGATTGGCCCGTACGTATGACAGGAATCGGCAAACACCGTCAGTCAACGGCACAATTTCAGCACAATCAGGCAATTTCAGGACTAATTTCGATTTAGGCAGGAACAGAACTCGCACCGCATGATTGAAAACCAACTGCAGAACCCTGCCCTGAGCAACACCAGAAAGAACAGGAAAAGCCCAAGAATGAGACAAACCTGCACTGACAATTTGAGAACGATCTGTTCAATGGGATTTGAGTAGTTTTACGAGAGAGAGTCAGGTTGCACCATATTCATCAGACAAACATTGACACAACAAGGAATGGGGTGTCTTGTCCAACGCAAATTACACGGCAACGACATGTCCTGATTCATCAAGGCCTGTCACGACGATCGTGTTGAATCACATCAGCACGTCTGTAGTGGAGCAACTGGCACGGAAACCGAACTGGAAGTCTGAGATGTTGGCTGTAGGGCTGGAGCAGGGATTTGACATGTTTTCCGGCTATTTTTACTACATATTCGAAGTCTTGAGATAGGACGGTAGTCGGATGGTTTGCATGACATGGTTATACTTTGGGTATTGGAGTAATCAGTGCCAACTTGAATCCACTTGGCCGGACGCCAGTTCTTACGATGCGGTTCACCAGAGCTGTCAATCCAGGGGCAATCGCGTGGGCACCTTCTTTCAGCATATATTTGACCACCATCAATCACCATTTGAACACCATCGATGCCTGGCGACTTGTTTGGATTGAGACTTGTTTGCAAATGCTCAGCACAGCACGCGTCTGCTACACTAGCTATTCCAGGGGGCAGGCCCCCTTTGGTCAAAGTGGTTCCTGAAGGGGACCAGTATGTACAATTGGATTGCACAATTCGATTGTGCCAGCGCAAGCAATTGTCGAAAAACGCTCTCCACCACGGTGCGTAAAGTCCCTTTTAGTCCCAAAACGTGCATGTGTTAGAACGGGCCCCCCCCTCTTCTTCCTCTCCCCCTCCCTCTTCCCCCCCCCCTTTCTGTTCCCTGTCCTTTTCCCTTCACCCTCCCTCCCTTCACACCTCCCCCCCCCATCCATGCAAATAGTTGGCCGCTGTGGCAAAAATGTGAATGAGCTGATATGCATTATCGCATTGATTGTTCAATGCAAGTTATTTCTTCAGTGGCTGGCTGGCTGGCTTTACTTTCGCCACGATGGAAAGCCCGTCAAAAAAAAACAGCAAGCACATTTTGCAATACTGCATTTTGCAACCATGTCGTGTAGAGTCGAAACTGAACGCGATAATGATAAAATTAGTTGTAAAAAATTTCTTTCCCAAACATCCAATTGCCCAACAAAAACGTTTTGATGAACGCAGGTGGTTAAGCTGCTCATGTATCCACTTTTTCATGCTCTAAAAATGTTTTGAAGGCAAATAATAAACTTCTGAACGTGCGCTTCCGGTGCTAATCCGCAAAAAAATAGAACCAGTTCTATTCGTGAAAAGCGGATTAGCGGACCCGCTAATCCGCTAACAGGCTAATCCGCTTTGCATTGTGAATGCATACGCGTGCAGCGGATTAGCGGATTAGCGGGTGTGAAAAGTTGCTCGCCCGCTAATCCGCTAACCCGCTAATCCGCTTTTTGCATTGTGAATGCAAAAGCGTGCGCATCTCGCCCGCTAATCGGCTAATCCGCTAATCCGCTTGCATTGTGAATGCGGCCTTAGAACATCCATGCTATTCTCGAAAATCGCTTGCGCACAATCGGTGATAGCGCGCAAGTATAAAGAGAATTCGACCCAATGTGACTTTGATGACATCATTATAAACTCTTCTATGTATGTCGCGGTTGTTCCGGTTCTAGACCCAGCTTCGTTCATGGCACGTGTGCTGCATACATCAGACTAGACAGCCATCTATACAGATACAGTACGTACTTACATACATACATGTTGGTATGTTTCTCTGTCTTGCTGGCGTTTCACTGTGCTCATGTACTGTAGCTTCCGGCCGCGATGCCACAGATCAGTTTCATGAGCTGTGCTTGACAAAAATACATACGCTGTGGTTGTGTGACGAGACGCTTTGTAATCCTTATTGTTAACGTTATGTGGGCTAGCAA
>JASAMV010002052.1:0-71335 GCA_030248065.1 Rhynchonema sp. JSB1_4
GGGCCGGGCCGACCTTTGGCTCCGGCCGGGCCGGGATTTTAGACCTTCAAATAGGGCTGAGCCGGAGTTTTGGTCAGTCGGGCCGAGGTTACCCGGCACGATCCTAGTCGCGGATGCCCACACAAAAAAGACAGAAAATCTAACCTTATCTAGTGCCCGCAAACGCGATACCCCTTTTGGTTTCCTTGGTTGTCGTTTTCGTGAGTGCAGGTATTTTGCCCGCTATTCACCGAGTTCTTCCATTGTCTGTAATTAGTGCTAACAATAAATTTTCGGTTAAACAACCGAAATATATCTGATTTCTGCTACCAAACAACGCCTTTCGAAACATTCGCCACATAAAAATTGAATGATATCGCAAACTGTAAACAAACCTGGCGCACTGCGTCACTGACTGGGACATTCTATGGTTTGACTGTCGTCCGCTTTTGTTTCACTTTTCCGCCAAGATTTGCCCGTTCGTCTTGTCGATTCTGTAAAACGAAAATTAAAAAAATTTGTCATCGAAAGAATAAAAACCCATAATTACAACGCTGATTAGCACAGACAAAAAACAACCACAAAATTTAACCACATCATGACAGTGCATTGGTGGTGCTTGGTCCCCAAATCTCCAGTCCGATCGACAAAGCAAAAAAATTTTGGGTATCGGACCGAGCCAGCCGTCAGAATAAAAGATTTGGTTAAAACGACTCTGATTACACCAAAACCAAAAATTACCCAACGTTTTTCACAAATCATTTCATCCACACATTCCCGTTCTTCTGAACCTGATTCTATCGCACTTCTGGTTGTCGACTTCTTATTTCCCTTTTTGCCGACATTTTTTTGTTTGTTGGAATTGCCGTTGATCCTAAAATAAAATGGTTGCGGTGTACAGAACTGGTTCAATAATTTAGGCGACCTGGTTCAATAATTTATGGTTTTCATAGGCAAAAGTAGGTGTTTTTCGACCTTAAAGCCCCAATAATGTTTCCTAATTCTTGGCCCAGCCCGGCCCGGCCCGAACCAAAAGACCAAAATCCCGGCCCGGCCCGACCTCGGGCAGGCCCGATTACGACCTCTGACCTACCTGCAGCTTTCTACCCGGCTGGAATTTAGGCCGACCGGGCTTACACGGGCCGGGCCAGGCCTACCCGCAGCCCTCAATCGGGCCGAGCCGGACTTCTTGCCGACCGGGCTTTCCGGGCTTCACGACCGGGCCCGACCTTACAATTGCCGGCCCCTAATTTCTAAATACCAAAAAAACGAATCTGGCTTGATCGAAAGCTACCGCTTGAAGCTGATATGATGCTTCCTGATCAAAAACTGCTGCTCGAAGGTGATACAAGTTTCATCAAGAATTAGTTAGGCAGCGAAAAGGAACTCATGACAAAGCAAAACCGTGAAAATAAATGCACAAACCGAATTCTCTCTGTTTGCCTCCTCCCGTTCTTCTGGTTCCATGCCACGCTTGTTTGTCGTCGTTTTGTTATTTTTCCGGCATTTTTTTGTCCGTCTTGTCGTCGATTCTGAAACATAAACGACTGATTTTTAGGCTCTCAGACCTCGATTTTTGGCTTTATTAAGAACCAAATACAAACCTCCAAATCTCCGGCCCGGGCCGGCCCGAACCAAAAGCCCAAACATCGTGGCCCGGCCCGGCACGGCCCCACTGCGACCTCTGCGGCCCGGCCCGTTTTAGCTTGTGTTTTTCCTCGTGTTTTCGCTCTTTAGCCTGCTCGAAGGTCTCAAACGGACCGAGCCGGACGGAGATTTGGGGACCAGGCGGGCTGGGAGCATTCAAATGCCAAACCGTTACCAACCGTTCCATTTGTCTCGTCTCTTTCGTCCTTTGCCTTTTTGTTCATTTTGTTGCAACGTTGCTTTTTGGGTGCCGAAAAACCAACGCCTTTATTGATCTTCTTTTTAGGCATGACAATTTAGCGATATTGATAACAACACGAAATTTAATCTAGATGTAGGATTATTGATAGCGTGAATCTGAAACACGAGGTTTAATATAACATACCAGTCAGCGCGCTGCTATTTCTGCCAAAAAGGGGGGGCGGGAGAAATCGGGGGGGGGGGGGGGGGCGGTTGGGGGTGGGGGATACATACTGCGCCATGCAAACATCGGGCGCGCTACCACGCATTGTCGGGCCAGGCCGGGCCGGCCCGAGGTTTTCCATGGTCGGGCCGGGCCGGGCCGGACTTCTCGGCCCGACATTGCCCACAATATTGAAAAAATCGTGGTTTTCCACCAAAAAAATCGTGGTTTTTCGCAAGGCTTTGGCACTCGATTTAGCCAAGTCATCACAAAAAAATGGTTAAAAAATCGACCTGTCGCGGGTTGCGGGCCGGCTTCTCAGAATAACCTAAAAAGCAGAGGTCGCAATCAGGTCGGGTTTGGCCGGCCCAGCACGGTCCGAGCCCCAAATCTTCGGCCCGGCCCGAACCCCCAAATCTCCGGCCCGGCCCGAACCAATAGTCCAAAATCGCGGCCCGGCCCGGCCCGATTGGGACCTCTGCTAAAAAAAGACATAAAAAATTGGTCAAAAAACTCGGGCCGGGGCGGGCCCGGCCGAGTTTTCCCATGGACGGGCCGGGCCGGGCCGACCTGTCGGGGGTGAAAGCCGAGCCAGGCCGACCTAACCCGGCCCGATTGACACCTCTGCCTCCGGCACGATTCCCACATCTGATCCCAATTGATTGCTGAAAAGGCTTGGGCCGGGCCGGGCCGAGTAGACCTGCCAGGAATTGTGGGCCGGGCCGGAACTTTTGCCGACTTTTTGTCGATTTCCGGTACCCATAATATGGCATTCAATTGTCAAACAACGACGATTCTGAAAAAATAAAAACTTTCACTCAGCTTAGTCTCACAAAGCTAAAATGGAACAAATCAAAATTGACCTGATCGGCCTTTGGTTTTTCACGCTTAGGCTTTGCTTTTACTTTTACTAAATTCATCGATGTTTAAACTTACAATCAACTCGCTGCCGTTTCTGACAAAAAACAAGGCCAAAAAGGAACAGAAAACATGCGGAAAGCAACGCACACACGCGCGCGCCAACAACAGCCAATCAGCAGTCAGCTCTACAATGACGTCATGCAGCCAATCAGAACTCAGAACTGCTAATACGCCAAATCGCCGATTTCTCGCGATAGAAGTGATGTTTCAAAAATCGGGCTCCGCAGGGGCCACCGCCATGACAAGACGCGTCGATTGATATGTAATTTGTCCGACTTCATTCAGTTTCCTAGGAGGAGATAACTAAAAACTGAAGTGGCCACTTTTTTGGGAACGCGGACATCACGATTTCTCGGGTGTCTGGAAAACCACTTTCTACTGCACGGATCGGGCTGATTTTTTCAGCGTTTTGTGCCGACGGGTATACGACATTATCGCAATAATAAAATTAGCAAAAGCCCAACACACGCGCTCACGCCAGCACCCCCGATTTTAACACTACAGGTATAGCAAAATTTCCGATAATCTGACCTGCTGATGTTTCATTCTGCGTTGCGAATTTTTTTTACCCACACAAACACTATTGAATACGTAAGCTATCTTGTGAATATGTCGCCAATAAGCTAATGCCACGATGTCTTCTTTGTTTTGCTGTTGCCTAATTCCGGTGCTATACTGACGTATAGACCCTGATTTAGACATAAAAAATTTTGTTCCCCCCAAGCTCGGCCGGTATAGTAGGTAGGTTGATTGCAGGCCTTTCTGGTGGTACAGTAGGTTGATTGCACGCCTGGGTAGCCACACAACTGGACAATACTGATCACTGACTTGCTGAATCCGTCAGAAATTTTAGTATTTTTGACAAAAAAACCCTACTTTTTCAGCAAAATAAGTCACTTCAGAAGCTTCGGGCCGGGGTGCCCGGCCCGGCCCGGCCCGACCCTCCAAATCCCCGGCCCGGCTCGAGCCAAAAGCCCAAAATCGCGGGCCGGCCCGATTGCGACCTCTGACAGTGACAAGAGGAGTTAAAAATATTTGGAAAATCATCCACGCCTATAAAAGGCAGAAAACGGCGTTTTGAGGCCAGCCGCTTCAGATTATGTTTTAGGGTCGGTCGGGTCAAGACACCTTTTTCTAAATGTAAAATTTTTTGATACCACAGAAACAACGCAAAAAATAAATACGATCATCAAATCTAACGAAAACGAACCTCGATGATCAGTCAATAAGAATTCGAATTCGCGCCAAATTTTTCTGCATTCTCTTGTCATCTTGTCATCAAGATCATCAATTGTTGAGGTCATTTTCAAGTCCGATTGTTCGAAGTTCATTTTGGCTGGTTTCACTTTTGTTCAGTTCAGTTGATTGAAGAAGCGATGAAATCAACAAAACCCGGAACGGTGCGAGAATCAATGTTCGAATGCATGGTAGTAACTAGACACTTCTTGACGCGCCAAGAACTGTTAACTACCCAGTCAATGCGATGGACACTTCTGGACAGCAAGGACAAAAAATAACTTGCGAGTTTTGTTGGAAGAAGTGTTCAAGACAACGCTGGTGTACTGGACAATCCTTGACACACAGAGACAAAAAAACCAAAAATGTTTGGAGCATGAGTAAAGGTTCAAAGAGGATGGCTCTGGCTGTGTGGCTGTGTGATGGCTTATGTTTGTCAGGAAGTCAATGTGCAAGTTGTGCCCAACTGCCTTGACGGATCAGGCTGCTTTTGGGGAACGCGATCATGCCATGTTCTTTGTTGCTGTCACAAACCACGCGCAACGCGAGACGCAACACGAGCCCTAAGGATGAACTTACATTAGACCCGGAATCCGGAAATCGGAAATAATTTGCATACAAAAATACAAAACATTTCCGGACTCCGGAAATATTTCCGGAAAACGCAAGAATTTACATGCAAAAATAATGCGTTTTCCGGAAATATTTCCGGATTCCGGTTTCCGGATTCAACCTAAGCCCGCCCTAACTTTCGGTGCACAGCGCGTGTGTTGTTGCTGGGGAAAACATTCTGGCGGATATCTGGCTGATATTTTTTTTACTATACGTCGACGTGCCATGGCTTTTTATTTTTTTTATTTGAGTTTTTGCACCTCCAGTGCCAGGTGAATGCAAACGCCCGCAGGCAATGTGGCAAATCCTGTTAGAAAAACATGAAAATCTAACGTGAATTGAAATCACAGCTTCACGATGTGCATGTATAAACAAGCAAAGTACCTACATATGTATGTATGATGGTCTAACTGTGCCTCATTCATACTGGTAAATCTCAGAAATTGTTTTTCAAAGTACAAACTTCAGAAGTAGGTACAAACCTTTCATTTCATACTTTTGCGTGGAATGGGTGACTGCGTGTTAGCTTTGAGCTCAACGCGCTGAAGCTTTCAACTGAAGAGGCTCGGGCTTACAGCACATATGGTCTACAGTATGTGGTCTTGGAAGGCGAGCCGAAGCCACAAGCTAAGGTCGATGTGGTTGTGCTTATAAGTGTGGCGCCTAGTCTTAGGTATAAGCTCCGTGTTATTCAAACCCTTATGGTACAGTATGTATCCCCGCCCCCGATTTTGCACCAAAAGTGCCAATTTTTTTAACCAAAATGGTCAAAATTAGTGTAAAATCAGTGTTCTTTTTACCTCAAATTACCCAAAATTCGCGCGCTACTCGCGCAAATCCTACGTTTTCACACGATTCCTCACGTAATAAAAACATTAAAATTTTTCACCCAAAAACCTACTACCAGGTCATCGGCTCTGGTACAGTAGGTATGATACCTCCAACACTGCTTGTTTCCATATATGGGAATATTACACAAAATATGAAGCTTAGGCCTACACACACTTTTATGAACCACACCTCATTAAATCGGTGTTTCTATCTGCCGCACGAGGCCAACCAAAACCCACGTACTCGGTGGTCTCAATAGACTCAAGATTCAAGATTTATCTGTTTGCTACACGCAAAGACCAAACACTGATCAGGACACAACCAAAATAGCGAGAATGGCAAACGCCCCCTTTAAAGGCCTTTGTTGTGCGAGCGCAAACCACGCTCTCGGGGAGACTGTTCCAGAGATCCACGACGCGATGAGCCCAGTATCCGGACAATTGTCTCCGTGACTGTTCTTCTGGTTCTCGGAGTACTTCTGAGAACTAAAGGTATAGCAATAAAGCGTTCAATCGGGTTTGTTGTACATATCGTCAACGTCAGTCACCATCGGTTTCGGTTGCTGTCCTGTGTCCCGCCTTCCCTCCCCTTCTATTTATGAAAGAAACTCGCTCACACACAAACAATGAAAAAAGCGTCCGTCAGTCAGTTCAGTTGTCAGTCAGTCACGGTCAGTGTTTTCGACGTTCGAACAAAACAACAACGACTTTTCGGAATTATACCACTGAATAAGTTTTTTATTAATGTTGCAGCTTCGTAATGTCGACAAAACACAAATTAGACCTCGGTGGCGAAAAAGATTCGGCAGTGGCGGCTGCTGAATCTGGGAGCCTCAAACGAGCAAGAGAAGAATCCCCATCGGGCAGCAAAGACATCAAGGAAGATGTGGCTGCAAAAGAAGCTCGTCTTATGGCCAGTCGCATCGATGAATTCTTGAAGAAACCCGGTGTTTTGCCTGTGGTAGGTCAGATTCAACAGCAGTGCGTGCTGTGGTTGGGGGGGGGGGTGGCAAAATTACTGTAACTGCACTATTGTGGCTGGTGCTTGGGGGAGGGGTGGGCGGGGTCCCCCAAATCTACAGCATCTCCCCCTCGCCGGTACGGTACCGTATTGTCGGGGACCCTATTGTTGGTAATAGAGCCCGGGGGGTCTATGTTTTCACTGGGGTCATTGTGGGGGGTTCAATTTATGGGGGGGTCAATTGTTGGGGGGCAGTGTAGTTCGTTCCTGGGGAGGGGGTCCCTCTCGGGCTCGGCGCTCGGGTACGCTATCTTCCCCTCAGGTCTGGGCACGCAGCGACAAAAACCGTTCAATTTTTAATCAAAAATAACAAATTTTCAACCAAATCAAATAACTATATTTAAAAAAAAACAAAATTCCCCCACAAACAATACTTATAAACCCCCTACAGTATCCCCACAACCCCGCCACCATACCACCCCCCACACACCCCCAATTCCAAAAATTACCCAATACAAATAATTCACTAAAACCCACACCTATATAAAAAATCCAAACCACAAAACATAAATACTCACAACCTATATCCCCCCTCCCCCCACCCAGGTACACTATCGCCCTATCTCGCCCTCCGGGTCCGGGTACGCTATCTCCCCCAATTTTTGCCTAAAATGGGCCATTTGTAGGCCTAAAATGTGCATTTTTGGGCCTAAAACGTGTGATTTTCAGGTCAATGTTCTCAAAAGTCGGTAAAATACCCTTTTTCTGAAGAATTTTCCCAAAATGGGGCAAAATAGGTTAAGTTTCTACCTCAAGAAGTGACTTTTTCCTGAATTTGGGTCTTCCCCCTTCCCCCTCGCGGTCAGTGTTGGAGGTGGGGGTAGCCCCTTCGCCTGGTACAGTAGGTATCCCCCCGATGTTTGGCATGGTACAGTAGGTATCCCCCCGATTTTGCCCCAAAAGTGCCAATTTTTTATCAAAATGGCCAAAATTGGTGTAAAATCAGTGGTTTTTACCTCAAATCAGTGCTGTGGCTACTTTGGCGGGGCGGGTAGGGTACATAGGTGGAAAAATCGGGGCGCGTTGCGCGTAGGGGGTAGTGTACCTGGGATTTTTGGGGGGGGGGGAATCCGGTTTGGGGGGAGGGGGGGGAAGATTTTTCGGGGCGGGTAGGGTACAACACAAGTTTTTTCGGGTGCCTGTTTTTATGTACTAAAAGTGCATATATCGCGCGTAGCGCGAGGTTTTTTGCACTTTTTAGGGCTTTCGGTCGAAATTTGGGCATTTTTGACCGAAAAATGGGCATTTTGGGGGTAAAAATCGGGGCGGGTCGGGTACCAGGGTGGGGCGGGTCGGGGGGTCGGGTACCAGAGCGGGGCGGGTAGGGGGGTAGTAGCGTACCAGGCCGGGGCGGGTAGGGTACCATTGGGGGCCCCCCACCCCCCCCCCCCACCCCCCCCAGCCACAGCACTGCCTCAAATTACCCAAAATTCGCGCGCTACGCGCGCGAGTACTACGTTTTCACACGATTCCACACATAATAAGAACATTAAAAATTTTCACCCAAAAACCTAACCCCCACCAACCCCCCAAACCCCCTAGGTACATAACCCCCTAGGCCGTCGGCTCTGGTACAGCAGGTATCCCCCTCTCCGAGCCCGGTACAGTAGTATCCCCCCTCCAGAGTACCTCGAACACTGCTCGGGGTCGGAGTACACTATCTCCAGTACACTATCTCCCCCTAAAATTTCTTCCCCCACCCCCCAAATTGGATTCCCCCCGTCAGAAGTAGCCACAGCACGGCGGTGGGGGGATTTTAGGGGGAGACCATTTTACTGTACCATAACCATACTATTTTCGTGAGAATTCAGTTTTTATAGGTTAAATGTGCATAGATCGCGCGGAGCCCGCAAATGTTTGCATTTTTGTTCGATTTTGACCCGATTGTTGGCCATTTTGGACCAAAAAAGGGTACTCTTGGAGTCACTGTAGTGGCTAGGGGGATGGGGATTCCCCCCTAAGGGGTATCTATCTCGAGTCGACCCTTTGGGGGATGGGGAAGGGTATCTATCTCGAGCCAGTGTAGTTCCTGGGGGGAGGGGGGTCCCCCCTCGGGTACGCTATCTCCCCTCGGGTGGTACACTATCCCCCTATCTCCCCCTCCGGGTACACTATCTCCCCCAATTTTTGCCTAAAATGGCCATTTTTAGGCCTAAAATGGGCATTTTTAGGCCTAAAATGTGTGATTTCTAGGTCAATGTTCTCAAAAGTCGCCAAAATACCCTTTTTATAAACAATTTTTTCCAAAAAGGGGCAAAAATAGGTCAAATTTTCCACCTCAAAAAGTGACTTTTTCCCGAATTTGGGTCTTCCCCCCCTTCTCCCCTCGGGGGTACACTATCTCCCCCTCCGAAAAAAAACGGGGGGTCCGCTATCTCCCCCTCCGGACCAGGAACTACACTGTCTCGAGCCGACCCCAAAAGGTATCTCGAGTAAGTAGATTTATGCTTTTCAAAGGCAAAAATAGGTGTTTTTCGACCTCGGAACCCCTAAAAATCGCGCGCTCCGTGCGCAAACACCCAAAAATGGTCATATTAGGCCAATTATCGGCAAATATGTCAAAAAGTACCCATTTTTAGGCCAATTTTGCAGTAAAGTTGCATGCAAAAACGGCCTTTTTTCGCCTTTTGACGGACCATAGGGGTATCTTGGGTAGCCTCTGGGGGTATCTCGAGTAACCCCGAAACCTTCCCCCCCTAGGGTATCTTGGGTCGATTGGCCTGCCACCACACTGCTTGGGGTGAAAATGGGGTAAAAACCGGGGGAGGGAAGATACTGTGAAGGCGAGGGGGGCACAGCACTGCACAAATCTGAAAAAAAATGTTTCCAGCGCGGCCCGGCCCTTTTTTATTCAATAGTGATAATTTTTGACAGAAATGTTGCGGTTCAGGACAAAGGACAGGATCAATTTTACGTCGAGGTTTGAAGAAACTTTTGAAAACGGTTTGGAGAAATTTGAAGTTTCTTCAGCCAATCGTCATTTTTTCATCACATTCGCTCTTCGCTTTGGTGATGTCGGCCCTTTCGGTCGACGTCGGGCCGACCAGATCGACCCGATAGAGACCGTTTGGGGTTAGGGTTAGAGTGGTGTAGCTACCCAAGCGAGGCGGCAACCTACCGTACCACCAAAATGCGGTGCGGCAACCTTCCTAAGTGTACCGGCCGAGCTAGAGGGGGGTCGTCGTACCACTAGGGGAGTCATCCAGAAATCCAGAGGTTTTATGTCTCTCAGCGTGCCGTAAAAACCTAAACAGGCAAATACACACATACCTCGCCTATCTACCGTCAACATATTCCCGGTCCCAATTTAGCTTACCCCAGCGACACCCTTTAATTCGTTCCGGTGGAAGAAAACAACCCATTTCAATTGCAGACAGCGAATCCGTTCACGGGACTTCCGTTCACGCCCAGATATTGGGAGCTGTGGCGAAAACGCACGCAGTTGCCAGTTTGGGAATACAAAGAGAAATTCATGGAACATTTGCACAAACATCAGGTCGGTTCGCTTTTATGTCAGCTGTTCGGTTGTATGTGTATAGGCAATCCATCGGCTCATGGCACTTTTTAGACACACAGCACATGCAGCAGCAGACGCCATTTTCTAAACAATATGTGCACTTTGAGCGAGTGTCATACTTTGATGGCCGCTTTTTAAGTTGTTCCGTTTTCTCTGCTTGACATAACACTTTTCTGCATTGTTGCAAAATTTGGGGATGTTTCAAAATCACAACAGTCACACAATGCTCTCGCATCTCTTTCAAGGTATAAGTGCAGAGAATTGACGCATTCATTGACGGCAGTGATGTAGCATGCAGCCTGTGTGTGTGGAGTGCCATGAGCTGGCGGATTGCCTGTAAGTAGTACTTATAATTACGTTGATCACGTTTGCGCTCAAATATGAAGTAAAGTGATCATTGGAATGACTTGAGGTTCCATTGCTAGCACATGTAAAACATCAGCGTGTCGGTTGTGTTGTGTCGTCCCGTGCGTGTCTGGCTGTGTGCTTGTCGGGGGGCGGTAAACTGTTTCGCAGCTGTTTGGCGGGTCGTGTTTGCTTGACAGCCTTATTCTCCACATCACCATTTTGCAGTGCATCACGTTGGTGGGCGAGACGGGCAGCGGCAAGACGACGCAGATCCCGCAATGGTGTGTCGAGTACGTGCGAGCCAAGTCAATGCCGGGACAGAAGTACGGCGTCGCTTGCACCCAGCCACGTCGTGTGGCTGCAATGTCCGTTGCTGCACGTGTGGCTGAGGAAATGGATGTACAGCTGGGCGGTGAAGTCGGATACTCGATTCGATTCGAGGAATGCTGCTCGGATAGGACGCAGTTGAAGTACGAATGGTGGTGGCTTGATTTTGAATGGGAACCTGTTTTGTTTTTGTGGACACCATGTGGTGTTGCAAATGCGATGAGGTATACTGGCAAAAAACTCATCGGTTTTGCATCACAATTTTTTGGTAACATCAAAATAAAGTGCCAGTATTTTTTCGATAAGAAACCGCTAACGTACCCACGGAAACATGTGGAAAAAATCCGGGTCTCGGAAAAACCGGTTTTTTCGCTGCCAGTACACAATAAGATGTAATTTTTTGTAATTTTGCCTTCGATCATACGTGCGTTCCTCTTCCAGATATCTGACCGACGGTATGTTGTTACGCGAGGCAATGGGCTCCCCGCTGCTAGAAAACTACGGTGTGATAATTCTGGACGAAGCGCACGAACGCACGCTCTCCACCGATATCCTCATGGGATTGATAAAGGTATAATAATTGAATTGGTGCTGTTTTCAATCATTTTCAATTGATTTTCAGTTCCATACGGAATAAATTTTATTCGCTTTCAGGAGGTGATCAAACAACGTCCCGACCTGAAGATCATTGTCATGTCGGCCACTCTGGATGCGGGCAAGTTCCAGGGCTATTTCGACCATTGTCCCCTGATGTCAGTGCCCGGACGCACGTTCCCCGTCGAAATCTTCTACACGCCTGAACCGGAGCGAGACTATCTGGAGGCAGCAATCAGGACGGTCGTGCAGATCCACATTTGTGAGGAGGTGGAGGGCGATCTGTTGCTGTTCCTCACTGGACAGGAGGTTGGATTGACCAAAACATAGACATTCGAGATTTTTGGGGTGTCTCAACTGGGCTAATAAGTGGGGAGGGGGCATAAATTCTGGTTCCCACCTGTCCGCTTGGCAACTAGTGCAGGGCTTCATTTCCACGCCAGATGGCAAGAGGTAGTCTTGGAGACACACATCACTTCTATGAAAATTGCCCAGTAAAACGACTGTCGGGTGTTCTTTGGACGCGTTTTCTGAGAATGGCACAGGCCCAGCGTGTAGCAGGTCATCGTCAGCACGAATGCACCTCTGATAGTCATGTCTCATTTCCTGGTATTTACGTGGTGACGACAAAGCCGTGCAACCCAAAACACAGCCGTTATTGATTTCACCATTTCAGGAAATCGAAGAAGCGTGCAAACGTATCAAACGCGAGATCGAGAATCTCGGTCCGGAAGTCGGCGATCTGAAGTGCATCCCGCTCTATTCCACCCTACCGCCCAATTTACAACAACGAATCTTCGAACCGGCACCACCCAAGAAACCGAACGGTGCGATTGGGCGTAAATGTGTGGTGTCGACCAATATTGCTGAAACGTCATTGACCATCGATGGAGTCGTGTTTGTGATCGATCCGGGATTCTCGAAACAAAAGGTTGGCGATTTCATTTATTTCAGCAACAGGAATAGACGCTGAACTGTTGTTTTGATTGACTTTTGTGTTCAACGTATGCATATATTTTTTAGTCATGCCGTTTGCTTCAGCGGGAGGCTATCATTAGTCAATGTTTGATTATGCAGAAAGTGCCAATTGATAATGACGCAGGTGTACAATCCCCGTATCCGAGTCGAGTCCCTGTTGGTGTGCCCCATCAGTCGTGCATCAGCAATGCAACGGGCTGGTCGCGCCGGACGGACAAGACCCGGCAAGTGCTTTCGACTGTACACCGAGAAGGCGTACAAAAATGAAATGCAGGTCCGTGCTTGATTTTCTTTTTGGTATACCTGATTACTTTTGATTTAAACTTGTGGTTTAGTTACCCGTTGCTCTCACTGGCTCTGAGTTTTGTGTGCAGCAAGTGTTGTTTTACACTAGTTATAAGATCTGCTCATGGTGCTTTTTAGAGGTCAAATGGCCAGAGGTGTTCGCACTGACGAGGCCTGGCACCTCGCCCGTCTGTGAAAACAGACCGAAACTGGCAAAACTCACTACAGTTACATCATTATTGTTACTTTACCTTTGATGACTAATGATGGATGTTTTTGGCTTTTATTGAGCTGTGTTTGGCATCGTAGCTGGACAGTCATAGTAAAAAAATGATCTTGTAATTTCAGGACCAGACGTACCCCGAAATTCTGCGCAGCAATCTTGGCAGTGTTGTGTTGCAGTTGAAGAAACTGGGCATTGACGATCTGGTGCACTTTGATTTCATGGATCCACCCGGTTTGTTTTTTATTCCAGATCTGATTCTGATTTATTGAAACCAATAATTCATTGGCCATTTGCAGCCCCCGAGACTCTGATGCGAGCACTGGAGATGTTGAACTATCTGGCGGCGCTCGATGACAACGGTGAATTGACCCAGTTGGGCTCGTTGATGGCCGAATTCCCACTCGATCCACAGCTGGCCAAGATGTTGATTGCATCGTGTGAATTGATGTGCTCGAATGAAATATTGAGTATCACTGCTATGCTATCTGGTAGGTGATAGGTCTGCAGCGGAGCGAGTTTGTGAAATGGTTTGGAGCTTTACTATTGATGATCCCATCCGTGCATCAAGGTTTCTTGACGACACACTGTTATAATGATAGGGAAGGGAAAACGTTTGTTTGACCACAAGTCAAGATGAAGTAAACTTGTGGTTTTCGTCGTGTTGAACATAAACATTAGTATGGTATGGCAAATCACAAAATTATTTCATTATCGATTATCTGAAATAGCAGCGGCGGTCGCGTGTGCCGCAACAAGCTGTATTCGCTGTGCAAGGTGATAAAAAGGACGGTTGTCAGGTGGCTTGACAAATGAATCTTTGAGATAAGCGTGGGTATATTCATTCGATTCATCAGTCTGTTGACGTCAAGCCACCCGACCCGTTGCGAGCAGCGTGCTAGGTGCGTACACCCCCCGCTTTAGCTCTGCCCGGCACACGTGACGGCCCACCCCACTGGAATGCATCTAACTGGGCGTCCCGCCCCGCGCGTTTCGTGTTGCAGTTCCACAATGTTTCGTGCGTCCGGCCGAAGCAAAGAAGGCTGCCGATGAGGCCAAGATGCGATTCGCACACATCGATGGCGATCACTTGTCGTTGCTGAATGTATATCATGCGTTCAAACAAAGTTAGTGGGCGTGTGTGTTTGGTGGAGTTTGTGCTTTGTTGTTTGGTAGATTAGGTTCCATGCCGACCGCTGACATGTATGGCACCGATTTATTAGGATTTTTTAACGTTTTTATGATGACAGAACATGTCGGTCCATTAACTGTCGTGTTCATATCGTCAAAAAACTGCCCTAAAATTAAATCAATCATATACTTACCTGATTACCCAATTGGCAGACCACGAGGACGTGCAGTGGTGTTACGACAATTTCGTCAACTATCGATCACTGAAGAACGCGGACAACGTGCGCACCCAGCTGGCACGCATCATGGATCGATTCAATCTACGTCGTGTCAGCACTGACTTCACGTCAAGGGAGTACTATGTGAGGATTAGGAAGGCGCTCGTTGCTGGATACTTCATGCATGTACGTTGGGAGGGGGTTGATTATGTATGGCATTGATTGTGTTTGGGCGATATGGGCGTAATCTTTGACATAACTGTTGCATAATCCCACAAAACTCATTGTTTTACAGAAAGCATTTCGTGTCATTGAAATAATATCAGCAACCATGTGTTGTTTACGTTGATCACAAAGTAGGAAGTAGCGCGTGATACTAACGTGGATGGAAGCCACGGAAGTGGTTTTGCTAGACAGATTAGACTGAGAAACTTTGTGAGCTGACCTGGACAGTGGATCGATTTCTTATAGACGTTGGTGTTTTACAAAAAACAGAATTACAAAATGAACCTGACATGCGACCTTAGCTAGTTATTGTTTCTTCTGCTGTCAGGTCGCACACCTGGAACGCAACGGTCACTATTTGACGGTGAAAGACAACCAAGTTGTGAATCTACACCCGAGCACTGTGCTTGACCACAAACCGGAATGGGCGCTGTACAATGAGTTTGTGTTGACAACAAAGAATTACATTCGAACCGTCACCGATGTCAAACCGGAATGGTAGGTCGGCGTGTCAATTTCGAGGTTTGCTGTCTTCGGACTAGGTATCGATATTCAAGTGTTTTATTGCACCGCCAGGTTGATGTTGATGGCACCACAATACTACGATATGACGAATTTCCCTGAATGTGAAGCGAAACGTGTGCTCACACAAGTGAAACAGAGACTGGAAGCCAGAAAAGTGTAAAACGTAAATTGTGATTCTGAACTGTATTCTTTTCATATATTGCGCACGATTACTGTTTTCTCACACAAAAACTTTTCTCGGGTTCTTTGACTACATGAACAATAGAAAACATAATGGATTTGTTCTTTTTCTTTCAAATACATAAAGCTGAGATCACACATCTTATTCTTATGTCTTCAGCGTATGTACTTTGTTTCGCGGACCGTTCTGTAATATCTGTTTCGTTGTTTGCGTGATTTCGTCTGTTGTCTGCTTGTTTCTTCCTTTCATGTTTTTTTTGTTACACAAAATAAATGTATGATGGGAAATTCTGTCTTGTTTTGTTTGGAGATTTCGGTTGCTTACATCGCATCCATGGATACCTTTCGTTGATTCCATTAATCCATGTGTGAAATGTGTATTCGAATTAGTGGCCGTTTCAGTCCTGGAACAGCCTGTTCTTATGGAGCGCAGACGCAGGGGTCGTGACCGTGGAGTGAGTTATCATTTTGAGACCGCATCTTTTTGAATGAATAACTTAACCTTAGCGAAAGAGATTCAATCAGTTCCTGTTTCCAGGATCGTCGGACGGGTGGTGGCGCGTCGGGTAGTTCGCGTCGTGACAAAGACACTGCTGCACCACAACGACCGATCATATTGGCCAAACCGAAGGTGCAGTTGTACTTGTGCAGTTTGACGTTTTTGTCCCACACCGTATTCTAATATCTATTTATTTGGGCGATTTATTTCAACGGTTCATGGTTAGAAATCAAATCAGTCCAACTAACTAGGGGTGTGACGAGATGAGCCTTGAGGTTCTTTCTGTCCTCCATGGTGGAGGTTGTTTTGCTTTGCATCAGTGTCACAGTCGCTGAACAGTAACAACGTTTTTATTATATGTGTGCAACCACATCAGTTCAGTACAGGGAACAGGAATTGAACTAAGTACATTCATTTGTGTTTGGTTTCAACGTCGTCGATGGGGGATTAGGTGCCCGGGGGTTTGACGACTGACCTCTTCCTCTACCCGTTGACGACTGACCACTTTTTGAAACAAGCGAAAGTCCATTTTGCAGAGCGAGGCCCGTCTGAACGAAGAAGAATGGCCGTCAATAGGCCAGAGCAAATCGTCACCGACCAAAACGCAGGACACAACAATCGCAAGTCGACCGGCCAGTGAACAACAAGGATCATCGCAGGAAATGGAGCGACCGGTTAGATTTTTGGCTTAACTGCAATTGCACTTTATGTCTCACTTCGGTCAATAATGATCATAACTAGTGTGTGTTTTCATCGAGTTTGGTTCGACACCACCTGTAACACTGCTGCTTGTAGGTTCGTCGTGATTCGCCCCAAGTCATTGCCGGCATAGCCACCCGGCCGGGATCGTCCAGTCGATTGGTCGCGGAACACTTGAGAAAGACTGGTCAGTTGGGTTGTGTTTGCGAAGGCGTCATAATAGTAGTTTAGCATTTTATTTTTTAGAAATCAACGAAACATTGTCATGTGAGCGCACTCGTCCAAAGGTCATATTCACGATAATGAGACATCTCTAACTGTGCAGTAGAGCTCATTGCTGAGTCAAGCTTGCTCGTGGCACAGCACAATGAAAGAACAGATTGCTCGAGTGACAAGCAAGACCAGTTACAATTGTGTCGTCCACCACATGACCGTTGTGTTTCTTCAGACTTGCCCAAAGTGTCCAGTGCCACAGCAGCAGTGTCGCTATTGGCCACAGCCAGCAGCGCATCGATGAAAACCGACACGGACGCGGGCGCACAACCGAGCATGCGCGCTGCTGTGCAATTGATTGGTGAGAATCTGGAATGGATTGAAACGCCCAACGAATCTGTGCGTAGGTTTTGTGCGTTCTATGTTAAAACACGGTGCTGCTGTCTCAAAAATAGATTTTCGTGAAATCAGTACTCGTTCTCCAGCTGTTCGACGGCGACAATACTGATTTCTTGGTGATCGGGGCTGTCGGGCCACAGGGGACTGGCAAATCAACTCTGTTGTCAATGATGGGTGGCAATGATCCGTTCGACATGTACAGGTGGGTGTTCGGTTTTTATATTTTTTCACGAGGTAGACCTCCAAATATGGTTTTGGTTTCCGATAATGCCATTCTAGTGCAAGGCAAAGTGTTCATCGCAGTAAATCATCAGATCTAACGTATGTATCATTCACAGACAATACATTTTCCGTCCGGCATCGCGTGAGGCGGTTGAGACGTGTCACCATCAAACGGGTGGTGTTCAGGTCTATGTGACGCCGACACGCACTGTACTCATGGATTGTCAGGTTCAATCTTTGGTATTTGAAAAAAACGAACATTCATTATCATTTTTATGATAACAGGCCATTTGCTGTCTGTCAGTTCTTGATGATGTTTTACGCATGGATCGACGATACAATTACGAATACAAAGCGCCGGAGAATTCGGCTGAAATTGAGGTGCAGGATTCAATTTTTTGTTTTTTTAGTTTTTTATCCTAATCGATCGGCATTAAAACTAAATCTGTTTGCAGTCCCTCCAACTGCTGGCGTTCATGCTACAAACGTGTCACGTGATCCTGCTGTGCGTTGATTGGTTCGTCGACGTGAATTTAATCAGATTTCTTCGTCAGGCCGCGTCCATCAGGCCGTCGGTCTCACAGGGTGCACAGGACAATCTGTTGTTGGTCGATAGGAAACCGGCGCTTTGTGAGTCCATTCAGTTCTTGTTTGATCCAACTGCCAAAAGTGAACTTTCGGTCAAAATTAGGATGAAATGCCTCAAATCAAGAAAAATAAACTATTTTGCCAGGTATCATCCAACAACGATCCAAGTCCGATGACTACCAGCCAATAATCATTCGAGATCGATGTCGTTTGTTCCAAAAATTGTTGGCCGGGGCCGACTATAACATAGCGAGTTGGTTATATTTTCAGAATTTTTTTCTACTTTTCCCTCGTGCTATGAAACACAAGACCATGTCTATTTTAGCCGGTGTGTCTCTTTCCAACACAAATCTGGCTGGTTTCGCCGAATGGAAGGATGAGTTGTCCGATGTCAACTATTACCCGCTTTCCGATTTGAAATTACGAAGTCAGAAAATTGAAGAACAGCAACAACAGCAGGCGGCCAGCAATGCAAATGGTGAATATTGTTTGTTTGTTCGTTTTGACACCCATACTAATCGCAAAACCTTTGTCATGCAGATCTGTCGTGCCTTTTCGATTCCACACCCAGTTATGAGCAGTTGATCGATAATCTTCGTGTTCTGGCACGTCGCCAACCGAGAGAGCCATTCACCTCGTCCGATCAGGGATTCACTGAAAAATCATGGTAATTTACCGTGGAGAAGTTTCGGCATTTTTACAGAATCTTTTCATTTTTTACAACTTTAGGTTCGCTTACGCCGGTCGGTGCTGGGATCTGATACGTCGCTCAAGTGTGATAAATGAATATGGTCGATTTCTGTATTGATGATAGGTGTTGGATTTAGTTCCCGCTGTTACTGTGTCAGTGAATAAAACTGCCATTATCGGGCACAACAATGTTCTTTCTTGGTGCTTGGAACTGCTTCTCGTTGCCAACGAACGAGACATTGTGCGTTTGCACTGTATTTGACATTTGCATAATTACTTTGATTTTATAAAATTTATGCCACTACCATCATTAAAGGTGCCCGCTTTGATTGAACAGCATGAACCCCCTGCCACCAGTCGAGGCATCAATCGATCGTGTGCTCAACAAATTCAGCACGTTCAATGATTCGTATGCGAACAGTTTGGACTCTGTCATCAAACAAGTGCAGACCTTGAATAGGGAGTTGTTAGAAGGTTGGCATGGCTAGTTCGTCCATTCCGCGGTTTTGTTTGCGCTTTTTGTCCTGGCGAAATTGCCTGCACAGAACGCGAAACCAAGGTGATGCAGCGGTGAAACATCAATCGTATTGAGTTGTTTTATTCATTGACATCTGAGTATTTACCAACATTTTGTTTTGTGGTATAAGTGCTTTCACCAAGAAATGTTCGAAATCCACTGAATGTTTTTTGTTGATTTTGCTTCATTGCTTGTGATAGCGTATTGTTCACACCAGGACTTTGTAACGGCTTGTTATTGTTTCAAGCGAAACTCAAAAGTGAAAACAGTCAATGAGAGACACGTTCGTGCTGAGTGCAACCATCACAGGAAACCAACAGCCCACAGCCCCATTCCTACCAATAATGTATGTATGTATGTCACCGTCACCATCTCAATCTCCATTCTTTTGTCAGATAACAATGGCGAGACGGATCTAAGTGTGGCTGGTGTGATGATATTCGAGCAGGCGATGAAGAAAGTACGTGATGTGGTGGGCAGAGTGTCGTGCGAACACAGGGACATGCACACCAGTGTGTCCAAGGTGGGCAAGGAGATTGAAAAGGTATGTTATTATTTGTTAATTATTTGCTGTTCCTGTGGTGCTATTTTAGTCAATCATATATCATGTGTTACATGACTCTTGAATTTTATTACTTTTACCTTTATCAAAATTGCGGGATTAATCAAGATCGAATTCGTTTTGCAGAATAGTTCGAGCTAAATCTGAGCTGATCAACAGACCAGTTTGATCAATATCACCGTTTCCTAAATAACCAGCAGAACATTTCCAGTCGTTTACGGCCGATCTGACTGGAATCTCACGCAAAGAGGAGCACTACGAAACGCGCAACACAAAACGAACACGAATAAATTCTTTGATCGCTGAGAAATTATTGAGTCAGGGCCTGTTAGATGTGGCTGAGAAACTGGAAGAGGTCAGCTTGTGTTTATTCTTGCGTTTTTTGCTCTTCTTCACCTGTTAATGGTGGATCAGGGCATCGTCAGTGCGACTGAAGTAGTCTCAAACATTATTCCCTGTTTTGAAGGAAAGTGGCGTGTGTTTGGGTGAGAAGGATCGTGAGAAATTTCTCGTCGTCAACAAGGTCATGGATTCGCTTCGCGAGAAAGAGCTGCAACCGGCCATTGAGTACGCCGTTATCTTTTTGTGCATTTTTCGTTATCTCTTGTTGCATAATTGATTTGTGACTTCTTTTTACATAAACGAACAAAGTAGTCAATATCTTTCAGCTGGTGTCACGAACATCAAGCCGAGCTCGAGAATATCCACTCTGATCTCGAGTACAACTTAAAGCGTCTGCAGTTCATACAAATTCTGCGCAACACTCATCAGAATAACAGGCACGACGCGTTGCAGTACATCAAACAATTGCAGCCGTATGCGAAAAATCATTTGCAAGGTTCGTTATTTTCTCAGGTGTGCCTGAATGCTTAAATTGAGAAACATGTAATCACGCGTTTTGTCTATGCGCGCACTATTCTAAATCAACAACGCTACCGCACGTGCATTGCAGACGTTCAAACACTGGCCGGCGCTCTGCTGTACGCCGACGGTGGTTTGGACACGAACGAGCGTTACGCGTATTTATTCAACGATGTTCTATGGATGGACGTTGGGGACCAGTTTGCGCGTGACGCCTGTGCCGTCCTGCAGTTGCCGTTCAATAATCCACTCACCACTGTGTAGGTCTTGGGGTTTTCTTAGATATTTTTTGATAAAATCGCGTCGAATTATTGATTGTATATTATTGCAGCTTGAACGCGGGCACACGAGCCTTGCCACAATTGTTGGCGCTGCGCCAATTCATGCAGGACAGGCAGGTGTCAAATATCTGGGGACATCACTCCGATGAACTACCTGTCAGTTTCATTTTGAGTCATCTATTGGCTAATAGCACTGTCGTCAAATCAAGCAATAATAGATGAGCTCAAAATGAGCGCGAGAAGTGATTTGATTTCATTTGACCACAGTACATGTGTTTACAGATTGAGATCGACCTCGGCAGCGAGCATCAAACGTATCACTCAGTGTTCACCTGTCCGATTCTTCGACAACAAACCACTGAGCATAATCCACCGATGCGATTGGCTTGCGGTCACGTGATATCGAAGGATGCACTCACAAAACTAGCCGCTACGCACAGGTAGGTCTTCCAGGGATTGATGCTTCATTTTTGTATATGCAAAGATGGCAGGATATTGCAGCAAGATGTTCTTGTGACACTCTGATTATCCCCTTCTTGTTTCAGGCTAAAATGTCCGTATTGTCCAATGGAGTCAATGGTTAGCGATGCCAAGCAGATATATTTTTGACAGCAATGTGCTGAAAAGATGTGTGACGTATTTTACATAATTTGGTGAACCTGTACATTTATTGTTTTGACGTTGAACGGCTTGCACTTTTAACGCATTGATGACGCATGCTCCCTGACCTAATGTGAAAATAAAATTTGTCGGACATTTATTCGATTCCACATTTTCGTGATGTACTAGTCCGTTTCATCGGACAATTTACCTGTGGTTGTTACTTTGGCACAGCTTATTGTTGTTTGATTTCATTGGCCGCTAAATTTTAAACTCCTGTCTGTCATGAAAGAGAACACCTGACCTGAACCAAACCTGGACTTGCCGGCATTGATGTTTCAGCTGGACTACTTGTCCTCGTTCCAGTGCGCGCGATTTCAATGGTGGGACAATTGGAATATTAAAAAAGTCTGCAAGTGATTCTGATCAATGATCGAGGACAAATCTTTGTCAACCGCCATGTCCGCTTTCTCCAAACTATTAAGCAAAATCGATAAGGCCGCCGCTGCTGATGAATTGGAGCAGTTTTTTGACGAGAAGAAGAAATATTCGGTCGAACCAGACGAATTCAAGGGGCAATTCACGTTTCCCGATGTTACTGAGCGGCAGACCAAGGTTGTGTCTATATTTTTGATATGCGGCTGTTTTTTTTTTAATATTCTGAGCTCCGAACAATGATGATCATCATTACACAAGAGGGATCACAAAATCCAAAGACTAACAAAAGAAAGCTGAGCGATTTCTCCTAAGTGATCATAAGCAAAAGCCGTTAATAGATCCAAAGGACATATCACTATCAGCATTTTTGCAGTCAATCTCAGTAGTTCATGGTCCTATTCAATTGCGCTCCTTTCGCTCCACATCAGATTGCTCTAACGCTTCAAAGCTTCAGGCGACCATGTGTGCGCGATTTGCGTTGATCTTGGATCTTCTCTTGAATTTCTTTACTCTATCCCGTCTTGGTGCTGTTGTTTCTTTGAGTCCAGATGTTGAAAAAGGCTTGTCTGCGATGAATTTAGTCTCTTCTTAATTGGAGCTTGGTAGATTAGTGATGTGGTGGGTAGGATCAGCAGACGAGTTTGGTGGGTTACTGTGGTTAGTTGGAATGGAAAGGGATGTGATGAAACTTTCGATTGAAGATTGATCGAAAATGTAAAATTCTTCCTATTCAGCTATAAATGCTTATCGAATCATATGCGGCTGTTGCACTTTGATTCAAAACAGATTAATTTTGATTGTTCCAGGCCCTATCGCGCGCGGTTGTGATCGGTCTGGGACAAGCCAAAGTCAAACAAACGGCCCATTCTGCACTGGCTGCCGTTGCAACTTGTTGTCATTTGTTGAGTCGAGATGCGAATCATGTGAATAATCTATGTGATGAACAGCTTGTGAATGCGGTGCACTCAACGTGTGGCTATGAAACATCAGGACATTTGCGTTGGAATGTGGGCGATGAGACTGTGAATGAGAAACGACTCAAACTGATATCAGGTGCATTAAAAATTTCTGTGGTGTAGTGTTGAATTCTATGTTCCTTCATTTGGCAGCGTGTCGTATTGATTTTCAGTGTGGATCTCGCTTCAAAAGACTGTCTGTAATTGTGCATTCATAAGTGCCGAAGTGCAGTCGATAGTTGCGTGAGTTCGTGCTCAATTTTACATTTTTCTTGAAAGTTTCGTCAGCTTCTTTGTTGTGAAATTTGAAAACAATTCATGCAGCAATTCCCCACTGCTCGACAGTTTACTGTCCCGATTTGAGCAATACGCCAGCGTGCCCGATGGTTTGATCGCATCGCGACGCGAGCACATTCGATGGAAACAAATGTACACGAGTGTCAAGCCATGCATCCAGCCGTTGACGTACGCGTTGCACGAACTGAGACGATTTGATGCGTTGTTGTTGTTCATTCTTACGGGAAAGTCGCCGGAATTGGCCAAAAAGTTAATTTTGCGATTGGATGGTTTTGCATAAATTTGAGTAATAATGATGGTGATGTCCACAGCGGTGAGTTCTGTCCATTCCGTTCTGTTTTTGCAGACGTACGATGCCCGAGGACATCGTAGAGTAAAAGTGCCGCTTTTCGAAGAAAAAGTGTAGGAAATCTATCACGACGCTGCACCATAAAAACGTTGGCTCTTCTATATAAATGTCCGTGTTTCGTTATGAACGTTCCAAATTCTCGAAAGCGAAAGTGCCACCGGGGAGTTTACGTACCGAGGTGAAGAGCGCGCGATGCATCAAATACACTGTTGCGCAAAAACCCGGTAGCGCTTTCGAAAATTTGGGCCTGTTGCTGTCTGCAGCGTGTCTTCAATCAATATTACCACTCATGCAAGTCAAAATGTTACAAACAAAGAAAATGTAAATTATTTCGTGGACTTCAGACTAAGCGCAGGCCCGAGTTTGAGTTGGTTGTGTCAAATGTACGAGCAATACGTTGAACGACCATCGGAGGATAAGGAAGATCGAAAGTTGATTCTGTGTGAAGAGGATGCGACGATCATCAAGGAGTTGCTGAAAGTGATGCTCAATCTGTTGGCCGCTAACAATTGGCAGACTGCCAAGGTCATGGAGGAGGTTGGTATGTTCAATGTGTACGAGCAACGAATATTTCAAACACATTCAGTCAAAAGCAATTTTTGAGTTTGACCCTCACCCTTGAATATGAGAAAACTACCCGACATCCAAACCTAGTTTTTGAACCAAAAACAGACAAAACCCGACATCCCCGTAGCCCTACTCGGGGCACATCTTGTTTGATCTTGATCACCACACTTTCCTGGTCGACACAAAAAGAACAACATCAAAAAACAACCCAGTAAGGGCGACTGATGGATCCAGTTAGATTTCAGTGCCATGATTTCGAGATCCGAGAAGTGATTTGTTTATGTCTTAGGTTTTTGGTTGTCATCAACAAATTCAATGTCTACTGCCGCCTGCGATTGCAGTCCTCCGCATCCGTTTGTGTCCGTCTACAACTGTGCGGTCGTCGTGTTCTGTCAATGACCGTGCCCACCGCATGTCGTGTGCCCCATCTGACCGTGTGCACGCATGTGGCCAATCTGATCACAGTGTTGCCACACGAGTGCACATTGGGCCAATTGACAGCACCACAGCTGGATGTGTGTGATCGACGCGCCGTGATGTTTCACGAATGGAATATGGCACCGGTGATCACACTGCTCGAGTTGTTGGAATGGAGACTCAAGGTGGATAGGTATTGTGGTGCTTGTTTGGTTGTTTACATGTGTGGGCGGAAGATTCATCGATGTCGTGCGTGACTGTACTCAGAAGCACACTTCAGTCGGGTTCCGTTTATCATCGTCCGTATGTATGACCTTCATTTCATTGCGTGTGAAACTGAAAACGTGAAAGGTTTTCTAAACTATGAAGTGAGCAAAGAACCCAAGTCAAATGCAACTTGTCTAAGTCTGATGTCTCCAGACTAATGAACTTCATTTTTCAGTTCACATGCAGTGATGGCTCTAAAAAGCACACCGACATTTTCAAAAGTCACAGTCAAACCATTTCGTTGCAGGAAACACCCAACGAGAAGGAGTACCTTGTGCCCATATTGTTCGTGATGACTGCACTGGCACGTCATGATTATCGATACAGGAAATTCCTCAGATTTCGGGTGTGTTTTTCGTTGTGAAATTTCTTGGTTTTCCTTGGATAGTCATATCTCGTTTGCAGTTGCTATTGGGCAGTTGGTTTTTTTTCAATACCGCCTGTGAACGTTTAAAACGAGTTTAATTGATATCGGCGTCCTTGCCGCTGGAAGTGCACATGTCAGAAAACCCAAGTTTATGTAGCTGATGTTTCACGCATGAATGGCCTAACTTGAGTGTGGCGGTGTGTCGTTGCCACAGCGACGCGTCCATAATCAGTGTTCGAACGGGATTCATTTTTAATCCCGGGATCGGGATTGGGATCAAGAAAGTGTCGGGATCGGGATCCCGGTTTTGAAAACCCGGGATCGGGATTGACCAGATGTCCAAAAGCAGTAGTTTTTATCATTTTATGCATAAGATGCAAGTTAATGTCACAGACAACCATGAAACATGTTTATCACACATGGATAAACACCCGGAACAGTGATCAAAGCCGATTGAAAATCGAGAATAGCTGATGACGGATAAGTTCAAAGATCATAATTGTCGTCGATCAGTGGCAAAGCCTTTGACAGAAAGACAAGCATTTCACTATTTTATGGTTTCAAGCAGTATCTTTTGTCATCAAACAGATCAGCTGCACTGGAAAAGAGCTGTTCAGAAGGTGCGCTCGTAGGCGAAGCGCTTAGATTTTTGGAAGCTAGACCAATGAGCGCCGCGCGTTTGCATGGCCGCACTTGCGGTTTGCGGGTCACTCGAAACATTTGTTTAGCCAACACACAAAAATGAACCAATCAGCGCTGTGCTACGGACACGTCTGCAACGTTGGCTATACGCTGATGGGTTAATTTTTGTGTGTTGCAGCCAAATAAATGTTTTAAGTGATCCGCAAACCGCGACCCGCAAGTGCGGCCATGCAAACACGGGGCGGTTATTGGACATAGAATATTTTTCTGACCCGCGACCCGCGCCCGCTTTTGCGTGGCCGCGCCCTTACAACAGCTTGGCGAATTATGATTGCATAATTTTTTTACTTTTTGTTCTCAAAACTTAATCCCGATCCCGGTACTTTTTTGGACGGGATCGGGATCGGGATTGACTTTTTCAAAATGACGGGATCGGGATCAGAAAAAGGGGCCGGGATCGGGATCCCGTTCGAACACTGTCCATAATTGAAAAAAGCAATGACTGAAGCACATTACGCAGCTGTTGCCCCCATTGCGTGGCGAGGTGTTGCGTCGTCCGGATGATGGTGACGCATTCCGCAATCATCTGGTGCGTCACATGACTGATGCATCGAGTGTCAGTCAGGCCACTGCCGAGCTGTTGTTCGAATTGTGCAAACGAAATGGTGTGTTGGTGAATGCGGTGGCATTTTGGTTAGGTAACGACTTAGCTGACCTGGCATTGATCAGCTCAATTGTGAAGAGCTAAAAGCAGTGGTGTTAGGAGGAGACCCCCAGCTAGGTACCGCATGTACCTGCCCCTCTCCTGGGAATGTGCCTCGCCCTTGGTATAGTATGCACGTAGCATACCTGCCTCACCCCAATTTTCACCCTAAAAGCCTATTTTAAGCTTAAAGTGGCATAAAATCGGTAATTTTACCCCAATTTCGTTAAAAAAACGCGCGCTGCGTGTTTATAGCTACTATTTTATCAATTTCAGACAAAAATTTTGATTTCCAAAATGATTCTTCTTCTGACTCTGCCGGAACAATATGCATGTACACCTGCCCCGATTTTTTGGTGGTAAAGTATGTTACCTTCCCGCCAAGGTTGGCACACCATTGGCTGGTAGTCATTGTCACGTGCACCGTCAGAAATCGTTGAATGACCACGAACCACAATTCTAAAAATATTCTCCATCATGTGAATCGCAGTTGCGCGTCTGATCAAATACACCGGTTACGGCAATGCGGCTGGGCTGCTGGCCAATCACGGTCTGCTGCTGGGTGGTGGCGAACCGAACGTCGCTGCTGACGAGACCAATTCGGACGATTCGGATACGGAGGAGTACGAACGACTGAAGAATCGGTGGGTACTTTTTGGAAGTTTTTCTGTGTTTTGGTTGATTTTCGTTGGTGGGTTGCATTGAATGGACATTTCCGGTCGTTGATGTTTCGTGAGAGGATGACCTGTTTCTGATTTTGCCGTAGTGAGTCGATAATTCGACAAGAAAAAACAAAATAATGAAAAACGTTACGACCATCAGGAATGCAGCGAAAGTTAAAACACTGCGTGTCATCACATCACAACATGTGTGGAAACGGGTGAATTTGATTTTGATGATTATTCGTGCTGAGCGTGGCTGACTTCCTAGTCTTGCAGTTTGAATTTCAGTAAAACAGTTTTTTCAACATCCCTACCATTCGCACCTGCTTCTCCACATTGCAGTGTCAACCCAATCACTGGTTTCGTCGAGGAAGACAAACCGAATCCATTGGACGGAATGAGTGATGAACAGAAAGAATACGAAGCGATGAAATTGGTGGAACAAATGGACAAACTCATCAAAGACGTTAGTCTTTGGTCGTTTTTATTTATTTTATCGAAAACTGGTCATTGTTCATTGCAGGGTGTGCTCAAGCCGGGCACAGTTGGCGAGGACGGGCGTGTCAAAGCTGTTGAACACGTCCTGGAACTACGAAAGCACATCGATGCAAGAGAAGACGAAGTTGCAGAGGAAGATGAATAGGTCAAGACCGTTAGTTGCGTTTTTCATGTGGGTCATATCAATTTTAATGAGGTCAAAATGATAAATTTTGACATAAACCTTGTTCTGATTCGATCCCGTATAAGTGCTTTTGCATTTTTTACATGAACATTGTTTCTATTTGTTAAATTTGTGCCCAAAATTGTCGTTCTTGCACCAGATCTCATTGTTGTATGCGTGTGTGTGGTCGTTTTGGCCCTGTATGTATACTTCATTCAGTCGATTGTGATATTTTAATCTTTATTGTATTTTAATTTTCTAGTACGAATGCCTGATGTTTCTTTTCATTGATAAATATACTTTCGAGGTATTAAGTGGTCACTTTTATTGTTCCTGTTAAATCAACGTTTCAATCGCGCGTCATTTTTTGGCGCTATCGGTTTATATACTAAAAACTTGTTTATTTATTATTGTTAAAAATTTTGCAAAGGAATGCCAGTTGATTTGTTCAGAATGTACGCTGATTCACTGCTGATCATATTCATCGCCATTTGCACGGCGTTGATTGGCGAGGGCCTCACTTATGTGTTGGTCTACAGAAGTGACAAATACAAAAAGCTCAAGTCCGAGATTGAGAAGAAGACCAAACGATGTTGGTTTTTTAAAGGTGTTGAAATGCACCCCATTTTCAATTTTTTTAGGATTTCAGTGGAACGTCGTAAGGATCAAGTTAATGAAATCGACAAGACCAGCAAAAAGCGCTTGGGTGAGTCACCTAGCTTTGCTGATGTTTATTCTAACTTTATAAATGGACTGGAGCTTACAGAACGTGAAGAGGAGCGTCTTAAGATCACCAGTCGCGATATGTCGTTGTTCAAAATGAAGAGTATGTTCGCCATTGGATTTGCCTTCACCGCACTGCTCAGCACCTTCAATAGCATGTCAGTTGGGGTCTTAGATTTGCAAAGAAACGACTGTTTGAATTGTGAAAGACATATATATACCCACAAGGGCGAACGCTTGACTTTTTATGTCTCGTTTCTATTTTGGACCACGTGTGTTTGTATTGTCTTCACCAGTGCCGAAATCGAGGGTCATTATGGTGTGAATAATCAGCGCAAGCCCCTGTGTTATCCTGCAGCTGCAATCAATGTTGTGTTGCAGTTTCGACGGTCGTGTGGTGGCGCGTCTGCCATTCAGCCCCATTTCGTGGATCCAAGGTCTGTCCCATCGTGGTCTGCCCGGTGACGACTACACTGAATGCAGCTTTATCTTCCTCTATATCCTCTGCACAATGAGCATCAGACAGGTTGGTTCGTGGTTGGGGAAATTGATGTTTAGTGCTTGTCCTGGTCTTCATAAAATGGTGTGCTGTAGAGCGGATTTGATTTCGATTGCGAATCTAATTGCTCTTCTCCCATTTTTGTTACCGCGTACAAGTATAAATTACATGCAAGTCAGTTGGATACGACTAGCTTGTCATACCTATTCACAATTCTTATCATATGTAATCCCTGTATAATTGCAGTCGAAGTCGACCTTCTGTTGAAATAGAGGGTTGCCAGAGGTAGTTTTCCATGCTTGTTTCGTCAAGCTATTATATGACTGTGGAACATTGTTTGTTCATTCGTTTCCGGTGATGAATGACGTGAATATTGCTTTTGGATCCGGCCTGGCAATAGTGGTTAAACATGGTTACCTCCAGCAGATGCATAGTTTAGAGTCTCACCTGTTTATCAACACTAGTATTGTCTCCAGTAAGCTGCGTGGCTTTAGCAGTTGGCCTTATCGCAGCTATGAAGCACGCGTAATATAAAGATTTACGTGCGTGTGTTCAGTTCATGTTTGCAGGCAGACGGATGCGTTTCCTTGGTAACTCGACTGCTAATAACACTTGTTCAGTTGATTATTGCGTAGTAAGAAAATGCCTACTTTTCATTACAGAAGATGCTAGATAGATGGCAAACAGGTCTATATAAAAAGGGGACGTTTTCAGTTCGATTTTACGATTTATCCCTTGTAACTTCCGTGCTCACTGCAAAAATATGAATGAATGATTTGTTGCAGAACCTTCAAAAGATGCTCGGTTTCGCCCCATCACGCGCGATGAACAGACACACGCAGGGGGCTGGCATATTTGGTATGCCCGCGCAGCAAAATCAGTACAATTATTTTCGTTAATTAGTCAAATTCAGTCACAGTCTTACTTACAACTGGTTATTATGATCATATTATTGTTCCTCAATTTATTGCTGTTGATTTTGTTTGTTATGATTTGCGTCAAGTGGATGTTTGGTCGATTCACGACCGTTTCTATATAATGCTTGGAATCGTAATGAAACGATAATGAAACATCAGCGATTCTTGTCACAATCTTAGTCCCTCGGCTGGACAGGGAGAATGGAGCAAATTAACGAAATATAATCTGTTTTTCCGTTTTCAACGTAATTGTTTGATCACAAATAATCAATATTGTATAAAATGAAATGAATCCATAAATTTGACAAGTCTTACTGTTTTTATGTTAATCGTTGTTCTGCACGACCCAGCTTCAATGTTGTGGTTCTTGTTACGCTGTGCAAGCACCCTGTGGTGCACCAATCTGGTTATGCGTACTTTTAGTTCCAATGCAAACGCGTTGACCGTGTCGCTCCTGAAACATCACCAGAATGGGGAAACGTCGTGTAAGGTTGATTTTGGTGGTTTATTTTTCTCGTGTTCGTATTCACCTTGTTGTTTCAGGGTCGTGCAGCCAAGAACGCCCGTCGCTCGCAGTCCGGGCAATCGGTAGTTAATAAATTGTCGAAGGGAATACGTGGACCGCATGTTGGTCCTTGTTTCCTTTTCACAAGTATACCTTGCTTGGATCATCGCCTGATCGATACGTTCTTGAGAGTTTTGCTTTGTGAATACGTAGATGATATTTCTTCATCACTGTTCTGGTTTCGACTATCGTAAAACTTGTTCATCGCGGGAAAAGCTCGGAATAAAAGTCTCGGTGAAATCTATCGACATCCAATAGTTACGTGATCAACACCAACCGGTCACCAAGTATGCTACAATCCTTGATGTTTCATAGCTTTTGGTATCTCCTTGCTAATTCAGGCAGCGCGTCGTCTGCGTCGCGAGGAGCGCCGTTTGGATCGTCGGGATGCCAAGAAGCAGCCATTAGCATCGACTTCAACGCCCGCCGATGGCCGCTTGCCCGCAAAAACGCCCGAATCTGAAGAACTGGTGCACGCCCCACACTCGTTTGTGTTCCATCGGGGCAAGGTGGGCAAGGCGGTACTCAGACTCGTCAGGGACATGAGACTGGTCATGGAACCGTACACCGCCAGCAAACTAAAGGTTGGGCATTTTGTTTCCTTTTTGGTGAGTCAGTCGGTTTCGCGCGGCGGAGTGACTGCGCGATGTGCACGATAGCACTCTGAGCGTTTATTTTAATTGTATTCATTCAGGAAATTTGATACCAATCATACAGCTCAGCATTCATCATGATTAAATGAAACAGCTGTGTGATTCGTCGCACCCTCAAATGTTTCAATAATACCAGAAAGGTATCAATAGCTCCCCAGACTGATTTCGATGATTTTGTTTCCACTGAACTATGGTGCTCGTTAAAAGTGCAGGTGCAAAAACGCAACAATCTGAAAGACTTTGTTGTCAACGCCGCCCCGATGGGTGTGACGCATTTGATGATCTTCTCACGAACAACAAACTCGGTCGTGCTGCGAATGGTCAAACTGCCACAGGGACCGACCATTACGTTCAAGGGTGCGTTGGATATGTGTGTGACTTTTGGATCAAATTCATTCGAGGCGATACTTGTTTGCAGTTATCGTGTTTATTTTGTTCTATTGTGCCCGCTTATGGTTGTGGGCTCAAATCATGTAACATCGACTCAAACGTCCGTCCATAACTGAAACGGGACTGCACTGCCCTCTACCTGAACTTGGACTGGACTGCACTAGCTAACAGCATGGAAAAGCTCCCTATTGTTATCGAACAGTTATGTCTTGCCCTTTCTTCCATTCTCGTCAATCTAAACGGCAGATCTTCCATCATAATGACCTATATGAATAAAACAACGGAAGTGAAACTCATCAATTTTTAGTGCACGAGTATAGCCTGGCCAAGGATGTGCTATCGAAGCAACGTCGTCCGGTCGTGTTCCAAGAGCAGTTCAACACCCAACCACTGGTCGTCATGAACGCGTTTCCGATTGACCACAAACACTTGGCACTGACACAGTCGATGTTTCAGAATATGTTCCCACCCATCAAGGTCGACTCGGTTAGTGCGCATTGGGGTTGCGTGTGGATGTGGATTGATTTAGTGCACTTCTGTAAATCAGTTTACTGAAAGTTTGACTCCCACAAATTGTTTGTATATTTTTTCCAGCTCGACCTTCGTCGTGTCCGCCGTTGTGCACTGGTGAATTACGATACCGAATCGGGAACGATTGACTTCCGACATTAGTAAGAGAAGTTTTCCGTTTTTAGCGAAACCTTATTTATTACTAAACACGTTCCAACTGTGGATTTCTCGTGGCAGCGCGATCAGCAACGTCGCCTCGGGTGTGAGTCGATCGGTTAAGAAGCTGTTGAAACAACAAAGTAGCAAAATACCGAATCTGGGACGATACGAGGACATCAGTGACTTTCTGTTGAAGTACGTGGCAATGTCTTTCGTTTAAAGTTCTCAAAAGTCTTTGACAAAATTGCTTCTTTTTTCCAGTCCGGGCCAACTGAGTGAGAGTGAAGCTGAACTTGAGAAAATAGAAGTGGAAGCGCCACAAGATCTGCTGGCTCGCGGATGTCATCAAGGTGCGAAGACCAGCATCAGGTTGGATAAATCCATCTATGTTTGACTGTTGAGATTCGATTTTGTCAATGTGTACCTAGTTTGTGATGTTTCACTGACATGTTGTTCACGTAACGTGATTAGACCATCAACCTTGTATTCAATAGCAACCTAATGCGTCTGACATCAAACCGAGTATTCATATCGACCGTTAAAACTGTTAGTTCGTAATTGTCACAGATTATCCGAGCTCGGTCCGCGTCTTCGTCTGCAAATAATCAAAATCGAGGAGGGTATATCAGACGGCGAGGTGTTGTATCACGCATATGTGCACAAGACGGCACATGAAGTGAATGCACTCAGACGTGAACAGACCAGCAAACGGTGGGTGGCAATCGGGGTTATGTTTAATGGCTACACTAGAATATTTAATTATTGCATCATTTCCACATTAAACCGAAAGGAATCGTTTCCGTTTGCAGCAAACTGAGGGAGAAGCGACGTCAGGAGCAGGAGCTGAATGTGGTCCGCAAAATGCAGGAACGAGAGAAGATGAAGCTGAAATGTGAAGAGGGACTGAAACGAAAACTGGAGGCGCAAGCGAAAAGGGACAAGAAATATGGCAGAAATGAAGTAGATTACCCAGAACCGAAAGTGGTGACTACACCCGATATCAAACAGTCATCAGAAAAGTTCGCGAGAAAACGCAGAAAGTTTTCATAGTGTACCTTGCAATATTTCGTTGATACTTTATTGTTACACAGTTGAAAAAAATTGTTGAAGGTTATTGTTATCATGAAAATAAAACGACGGGGAATTTATAGTTTTGTGGTTTTGAAAATGGTTTCCAGACCTCTGACATTTTCCTTCCATGAAAGGTGCGTTTCGTCAGACAGCCACTGGCACTGCACCATGTTTCGTTTATTTTATCTGACAATGCCTAGAAATAGGAACATGATTATTTTGGCTAGCCAAAGGCAAAACCCATAACAAGTGAGTGTGACTCGACGAGATGCTCAAGCTAAACACCAAAAATGTTGTGGTTTGAAGTTTTTACTGCCATGGTGCCAATTCTAAGCTGATGATTCGAACTTGGGTAAACAACAACTGAGTGAAGTGAATTTCGAAAGAACAAGAACCGGTCGAATGAATTGTGGCTGAAGTTTTTGTTTTTTGTGACTTGTTTAGCGGGCAACCAGTAGAGAGTGCAAGAAAACTTGTTTCGACATTCATCAAAATGTTCTGATCAGATTGTCCCTTGTCATCTCTTACGCACGCGTGATTTGCGTCGTGCTTAATTTATTCAATTATATTAACCGGAAGGGTGCACGAACCGAGCCAGTGCCCGTGCAATAATGCAGGAAGAACCAGCATTGAGTGTGCGAGTGCGGGTACCCACCGGCGGTGATCGGTAGGTTGCGGTCTTGAAAGAACATCGAAAATTCTGATACCCAAAGTATTCCTAATATTGACCAGTTCCGGGCCACGTGCTGCGCAGAAAGGACCTGTTATTCGCATGTCGTATGGAGTGCACCCAGAACCACAACGGCAGTCTCCGGTATGCATCTGTGCACTTTACATACATATAGTTTTCAAGCGTGTGATATCAAAATAGTGATTGAAGTTGCTGTTTTACAGACCCTATAGGTATAAATGCGAGCCACGAGTATTGTCTGTGCACCAGGTCATCGTCACTGTAAATGCATTACATACACGGTACACCCAGTTGACCCATAGACACCTGCTGAAACCAATGATCCATAGGGGCACAAGTTCAAAATTAACTTTTGCTTCACGTTTATTGCGTTAGACAACTTCCATAACTTTCGTTGTCCACAAGGTTTATGTTAGATGATAAGAAAAACCAGGAAACCCTTGCCATGTGTTAATGGGCTCGAAGTACATATCACATTACAACAGCTGCTTATAATTTTTTTTATCACTCCGTTGCTATCAGAATTATTCAACTATCGTAGTATGTTGCAGCTTGCGTTAGTGGTTGCAAATCTTATCACAATATCATTTGTTTTTTTTATCGAAAACAGTAAAAGTAGCACATCAATTGACTGTGTCGTCACCATATATGGTCGTCACTCACACATGGTGCCCCGGGACAGTAATTTTATCTGTTTGTCCCATCTGTGAAATAAACTCGAAGATGGTGAAAATCAGTCCGTCTGGATCGGACGTTGATGCGGTAACATTTTCAAGATGTTACTACACGGTATGTTCATTCCAAGCGTGCTGTAACCCTTCAGGTGTCTACTTCATCAGGATCGTCCAAGAGCAGCACAAGCTCGAAGGACTCATCTGGTGCACCGGTACGTAAACGTCTGATGTTTTTAGCTTATTTTTGCCAATTCGTGTGTGTGTGTGTGTGTGTCAGATAGTAAAGATTTTTTTAACTTTCTCTTTCAACCGCTATATTTTATCCTACAGAAACGTGACCAATGGGGCAACACTGTCGAGTTCATTCTCTCCTGCATCGGTTACGCCGTCGGTCTCGGCAACTTGACACGATTCCCGTACATTTGCGGGCGAAATGGCGGAGGTGGGGTGTTTGGAGAGAGTTCTGAACGGATATTTATGAAACCTGAAAACCCACCTTGCTATTTCGGGCGCGTTCCTCATTCCATACTTCATCATGTTGCTGTTGTGCGGGATCCCGACATTCTACATGGAGTTGAGTCTGGGTCAATTCGCACAGGTCACACCCTACTACATCTATCGACGCATGTGTCCGATATTTAGAGGTAGGAGCAACAGATCAGCTGAAGTTTCACTAAAAAATGTCATAAACTTGAGGAAATAAATACATGTGTCAGGAATCGGTTATTCGATGATTTCCATCTCGGCGTTCACGTCCGGCTACTACAACATCTACATGGCTTGGTCGTTCATCTACTTTTACGACACCATTTACTACACGATCGCCGGGGGCAACCTGCCATATAAGGGTTGCGATCATGGCTGGAATACGGAAAGTTAGTCTGCGCCGAATGCAATTCAAAATATGGCGCAGCGCGTACAAGAACTGCTGTGAAGTATAGGTATAGTGTGCTGTTGGCCTGAAAAGTCGCGGACTTGCCATTTGCTTTTGCCGATTCACTGACTTTTGTGTACTCGCACGGGACAACAGTCACGCAGTATTCATCAACACACTTATATACTCGTCCAATAAAAAAAACAAGGCCTTTTACACGTCTGCAGTGTGTTTCGACCATGACGCCTGGGTGCAATGCAACATGTCGATGACGGATAATCTGTACTACAAAGGGGCTTGTTTCGGACCGGACGCGTTCAACGCGACAAGCAACCTCCCGAACAGATCACATGTCGAATACATTGATGGCTTGCTGGCCAACGGCATGGGCGTCAGCTCATCGCAGGAATACAAGTGCGTTGCGGTCGGTGCTGAAAGAATAGGGGCCTTGGTTTTTCACTTGACCCCACTTCGAATAGAGCCGTTGGGGGGTCTACAGTAAAAAAAGCTTTTGGTCGTGGGACTCCTTCTCACGGAGTGCCCGGGACTTCATGTTAAACTGCAGGTAAACGTAGCCTCCCAAGGCATGGGTAACGGTGGTCATAATGGCTGTCTTACACAGATGTGCCCCTCAACCTTGCAGTGACCACGTGTTGCATTACGACCGTTCACAACCAGTGTTCACCGATTGGAGCGCACCGACGTGGCAGTTGACCCTGTCGTTGTTTGTGTCTTGGTTGACCGTGTTCGCCATACTCAGCAAGGGTGTCCACTCGGCTGGCAAGGTGCGTGTTGAGAATTTCTGGGGTCACGTGGCCATCAGGTGTAGTCGCACTGACGATCACCTGGTGCACCGCCTGTGAAAACGTGTACACTGCAAGTCCGCAGGCATTGACCTGCGCTGCAGCCCAAAGCAGTGTGTGTGGATTAGAGAAGCTGTGCATGGGTTGTGGAGTCAGATCGTGTGTATGCGCGGCCTAAGCTATCTGCATACACAACTTTGAGGCGCAGCCACACTCGTCAGTCGTCCCTGTAGCTCAGTTGGCAGAGCGCTGGCCAGAGGCGGCGGTTCGGATCCTGTCAGGGACATTGCGTTTGGTGTGCGGCTCAAAGTTTACAAACGGGGAAAACCAAAAAAGCAAAAATACATACCACTGAAAAAAGCATGTTGCACAACTCATATTGTGGCAGTTTGGGCTCTTTCGGCATTTCCACCAGTGCCTTCTCTGTAAACTGAGTTCCGGTGCCCCATTTCAGGTGATGTACTTTACCGCGCTGTTCCCCTACGTACAGTTCCGGGTGCAATTCTAGGCTGAAAGTTGAAGTCGCGTGCACGCGCGTGCACGCGGCGTGCACGCGCGTGCACGCGACTTCCTAGTGCTAAAACATAGGGAGCGCACGCCAGCGCACGCGCAATACTTCGCGTGCACGCGCGTGCACGTGCGTGCACGCGCGTGCACGCGAAGTTACTTCTACTTTTGCCTATACTTTGCACTGGTTCGCACGCGCGTGCACGCGACTTCAACTTTCAGCCTAGAATTGCACCCGGTACTGTAATTCTGACGGCCCTGTTGATTCAAGGCAACTTGCTCGACAACTCATGGGAGGGACTCGAATTCTACATTGTGCCCAAGTTCGATAAATTGATGACACCAGGGGTATGGCATCGTACTGAGAGGCTAAACAGTTTCCTTTTGATTTTTTTTGCATTTTAGCCCTGGATTGACGCGGCAAGTCAAATATTCTTCTCAACCTCAGTGGCTGCTGGTGGTCTAGCCACTTTGTCATCTTTCAATAAATTCACCAGCAATGTGCGCAGGTTGGGCTGAATTGTTTGTAAATGACGTTTTTTCACAAATTGATTCATTCGCTTACGGTGATTTTCTTTTCAGAGACACTTTCATCGTTGTGCTCAGCAATTGCGCGACCAGCATCTACGCCGGATTCGTGATATTCCCGATTTTGGGCTTCGAAGCTGGAAGAATCGGCACTAATGGTTGCTGACAACTCTCAAAAGATATAAATTTGCGACAGCAGCATGTTCTCCTTTCAGTAACATCTCTCGCCAAAGAAGGTCCAACGCTGGCGTTTGTTGCGTACCCGGGTGCACTGGCTGAAATGCCCGTCGCTCCGTTGTGGGCCATCTCCTTCTTCTTCATGTTGCTCATGTTGGGCATAGACAGCGAGGTACATACATAAAATCGATTGGTGGTTTTATGAAATAATTTCAAACTGGACGGGACCCGTGTCTGCGGCCCGGCTACAGCGCCGCGCCCGTACCGTGCCACCCCCCCTTCCCCGAAGATCCGTCAGCATGCCCAAAGCTACCCGTGAAAGTTGACCCGTCCGCACCTCCGAGGGAGGGGGCCACAGACACACACACACCTAGGTACATACGTCTTCCTGTTTTAGTAGTATAGATAAGATAGGGTATACTAACTGTGTTTGACCACAGGTGGTGATGGTGGAAGTGGTTATCGCGGCCATAGTCGACCGATTTCCACAACTTCGCAAAACCGCCTGGCACAAAGCTGCATTCACGGGGGTCATGTGTCTGTTCTACTTTCTGATTGGACTCATCATGTTAACACCGGTCAGTTCTGATGTGTTTACCGCTTGGAAACACAGTTGCGCCCGTTTTTAATTACTCTATTTATTCTTGGTATCGTGTTCACCTTTGTTATTAACCCATCAGTGTTGGTAATGTGAGTTTAAACTCAGATAACTATAATAAATAAAATAAGAAAGTGACAACAACGTTCCAGTCGGGTCCGGAGCTGGTGAACCTAATCGATACGTTTGCTGGCGGCTGGACCCTGGTGTTTGTGGGTATGTTCGAAGTGTTCATGGTGTCGTGGATTTACGGAGTGAAGCGATTCCTTGGTGACATCATTATGATGTTGGGCGTGGCACAGAACGCGTGTTACAAGGCTTTCGGTCAGTGGCACCATCATTTTACTTACCAGACAGTTTAAAGAAAATAAAATTAATAGCGAATCTATTCTTTCTAGTTTCCGTCCTGAATGTGTATATGGTGTCCATGTGGGCTTTCGTCATTCCGATTCTATTGCTGGTGGGTAAATTTTTAGCAAAAATTAAAATTCCTCAAAAAGCGAAACATCACCCCATCAGGCCGTGATATCATTCACATTCGTTGACTTCGAGTTCACCTACAACGAGCGTGAGTACCCTTTATGGGGTCACGTGCTCGGGTTTGCAATGGCCGGCTTTTGCCTAATGCACATTCCATTACAATTTGTCGGAATGATCGGCATGAAGATACACAAGAAAAAGGTACATTTTTGTTTTGTGGTTTAATTGGTTTTAAATTTCTTGAAACTTATACGACAAAGTTTGGGCCACCTTTTCAGCTGTGGTCGTGGTTGATTACGCCAACGAAAGACTGGGGACCGAAGGGACACGAACTGCGGCAACGAATTGGTCGGCATCTTGCTTTTATCATCTATTTATACCTTTCATTTCTTTCGATTTTTATGATTTTTTTCAGAAATCGAGCATCCCGCCTACGGCTACCATCCGCAGACCCTCGGCCAAGTCATGTTTAGTAGACCACCCGCCGGGGCGCCAGGGGCGTCTGGAAAGGAGATCCCTGATTACAATGTTTCACCCCCACCCATTACTGTGTCACAGTTTGTACCTGAGAAAGGACTGAAAGCCTATGAACCGGGACCTGCCAGACCCACAGCCCCGTCAGTCGGGGATACCACCATTGGACACTTTTAGAAACACAAAATTTTGTGTTTTTCAATTAGTTTAGTGCAGTCTTAGGGATACGTTTTATGCCACGAATGTCTGTGATATGCTTAGAAAAAGACACCCGGTTTTTCAAAACATTATGGAAGATACAATGAGATTCGAGTGCTTCGAGACCGTCTAACAAAGAAAAAGGATATCCGAAAAACCAAAAAAACAGCCAAATGTGTCTGGTATGACAAAACTTCAACAATCCGCGAAGCCAAGTTTATTGTTTGCTCATTGTGTGTTTATGTGTGTGTGACGTCAGGCGCCCTTTGTTGCGTGGGAAGTTAAAGATTACCTGTTCAGCTAACAGTCTGTTGTTTGGGTAAATCAAGTTGTATATTTTGTGGGTTGTTGCATCCTATAAGATTAATCCTAAGGAACTGATGATAGGTAGATGTAAGTGCACAGCACGTAAGCCACCAACGCACATTTCTGGTGACACTTTTTTGTTGAAAGTTCCCGAATGAAAATGCCTCAAAGATTTCAAGCATTCAAGAAGTAACGTTGGGTATCAGGTTTGGAATTGCACACGCGCAGCAATAAATCGAGTAAAAAAATTGATCGCGAGCAAAACTCGCAAAATCCATCCTGCTCAAAAGTCAAGACGAACGGAGTAAATCAGAGATCGACTATCCAAGTCATCACCCAGCAATAGAGTCTGCAAATCACGAAAAAACCGGTCGCAATCATAGCGTATACATACCTATACATACAGTATCTACATCTGGGCGTATAAAAGAGGATGAAATCAAGTTACAACCAGCCAGCCAGCTAATACTTGCGCTGTATATTGCATTGTTATGGCGGGGCGGCACCATTGCGCTTTTTGTTCACTCAGCTGAAGGTGTATGCAGCTGCGGCGCTTTTGTGTGAATCGGCCCGTGAAAAAGGCTTGTCTCTGATGATCGGATGAAAAACGTATAAGATTTGCGGGTATGGATCGAAATTAAAATATGTTCAAAGAACTTAGAGGCAGCTGGTTTTTTGGGTGAGACACGAACAAATCCATAGCATTGGCCGCGTCGGTTGTTGCCGGCTGTGGCTGGTCGTTGTGGAATAAGTAAAGGGATAACTGTTTATCTGCACAAAAATAGACTGTAAATATGTCGCTCTGGCGATGCGACCAGGCTTGAGGCTTCTTGAGCTCGATCCATAGACCTGCACTGAAAACACAGTGAAATTGAACCAACCCAGAATTTAGGTTTCTACTTGGGACATAGGAGTTCGCCAAAAACTTTACGTACTAAGTCGTACTGGTTTGCCAAACTGTAAGTAAAATAAATAAATAGCAAGTGTACAGTTTTGTGTATCATTGCTCTGTACACATTAACTGCGTCACAATTGGTCGAGGGCTAAACATTATCCCTCCAAACAACAATAAACATCATCATCTGCTCTAACTGGATATTGCATATCTGTCAACCCCGCTCACATTTGCGGTACATCGTTTTGTTTATCTCTGTTTATCTTATGCATACTCCAAAACCTCAAGAGATCCCTGTTATCATTATCTGCCATTATTTCAACTTTTCAAGTGTCCTTTTGTATTTTCTTACGCGCGCTCACTTTATATCAATTGTTGCCGCTAAAGATTTTGTGTTTTTTTATTATAATTTTTACGCAAATATGCTTGAGTGAACAGCTGATTACAAATTCAGATTATATTTTATCTCCAAGGCACCATGTACAGCTCGGCGGTACTGTACACACAGCTGGTGCTGTCGTTTTTAGTAATTAGAGGTTGGTTGCAGATTGTTCAATTTTACTCTAAACTTTTTTGTGAGAAACTGAAAAAGAAATCAAAAAATGACATTCCCAGGTCAAAGTCGTGATCCAGAGCTGTTCCGTGCCAGAAGACAAGGTTAGTTTCATTAAGTTTTTAGACTGAATCTTAATCCAAACTAGAAAAGAACTCTGTTTTTTTTCGTTTCTAAATTATGTAACTTGAGGTTACAATTACCGTGTACAACCAACCAAGGAGTAGCATGACATTCTGTGATGTTTCAGTTGCGGTGATCGGTCGTGTGTGCACGCAGAGCATTGACTGTGGCAGCAGTGGGGCGTATTGTGACAGTTCGAAGCGATGTCGATGTTTGTCCTCGTATACGGATGTCAATGGATATTGTTGGCAAAGTATGCTTTTTATTTCTTGGACCCGACATCAAACTTGGTCTTGGTCAGCCGATTGCCAACACTTGGCCAGACCTGATTTTGCGCGCGAAACTTACTGATGACACCGATTTTGAACAGCTTTATAAATATTGCTAAAAACTGATAAACAACTATTACGCTGGTCAAAGTTGATGGCAATGGCTAGTGACAAAACTGACCCAAGAATGAACTGGATTCTGAATCGATCACCAAAACTACGGATGTAGTCAATTTAGTTTGAATGAAGTTTTAAAAACAATCTTCAGAAATCAACCCGGACGAGTCTGGTTGTCAACATTCGCAACAGTGCAGTGCTGTCTGGCCGGGCTCGTACTGTAGCTCGGGTACATGCCGATGCGCCAACAATCAACCGGGTTTTCTCACCAGAGACGGAATGGTGTGCGTCAATTATGGTGCGTTACTTTACTGTGCGAATGTCTTTGATTGGCGATTGTGCCTTTTCGTTCATGTTGTGGCGCAAATTCTATGTGTTTAATTCCGATTTTGATTGATTGATTTTATTGGTGTTTACCTTGGACATGCAATAACGCAACAGTGATTCTAACCATGATGAGGAACTGGCGGCTTGATTTGCTCATGGTGAACCACAGAGTTTGATTGCACACCGAAGGCTGTGATAATGAGTCGTATAGCGTGCGTTTGGAAGAACCTCTCTGTCAGCTGATATAGCTTCACAGAAGCATTGAAACGATGAACAAATAAATCGGCTCGAGACACTTACCGCAGTTGGTGCACAGGTCAATGCCCAGTCAACGGTCCGTACACAGCGTACCCCGATTTCACGTGTGGCACTGGTGTGCCCGTCACCGATAATATCTGCCTCGAAAACTACGACTGTATTTGCACAACAGCTGACTGCTCCACCACCGGAGGCGGACGTGCCGGAATATGCTGTCCCGCTAGAGGTATACGGTAGTTATATTGTTCGGTTACGGTAGACGTGCAGTAGTGAATGGTTGCAGGCGATGTCTCGGTGCAGGTGTTTATCTCCTCAGAGAGCATACTTGATCATATATGGAAACTTCGGTTTGCAAAAACCAAGCGAGAAGTGACTATAGCGTTAAAATTGCTTCAGCACCAACTTGGTCAATCGTGAAACAATCTGGCGCTTACGGCACATTCCAGTGAAACATCACATACAAATCCTTCTCCTTTCAGCATTGGCCTGTATCCAACCGCAAGACTCGGGCTCTGGTTCGGGCGGTTCTGGTTTCACGACGCGCTATTTCTACAATTCTATCACCCAGTCATGTGAAACATTCACATATTTCGGCGCCGGTGGTAATGCGAATAATTTCGAGACTTTTGAACAGTGTGAATCGTATTGCAAAGACGGTAAGTAAAATGTTTCATTTTTGCGTTCTTTTCACCAAAACAATATCGCTTGTCAACAGTGTGTCCCCGTGGATCACCGCTGTACGGCACTTTCGTAGTGGTTGGTCCAGCATCGAAGGCCCAAATCCAATACTGCACAAGATCGACGGGCGCGACGACGTTCTGTTCCGATACTCGTTTTGAATGCAAACAAGTTGGAACGCAGGACATCTGCTGTCCCACCGTGTGTGAGTGACGTATTATCATATTGATGACGATAATTTTCTCTTCAAGTTGTTCAAATATTCTTTCCTTATTTAGCGCACATCTGCAGTCGACTGGGTGGACGGAGTTATCAATCGGACGTTGCACCGACGACCAATTATGATCCCGGAGATCGACCTCCGGGCACAACAAGGACGTATAATCGGTGTGATAAGTGCAATATATAAAAGTAACAATAACAAGTAGTAGCGACGATTAATATTAACAGTAACAAACAACTATTTTTTTCATTTCAAAAAAATTTTTCTTCATTTCCAGTTGGTACTACGACGAAGGCACACGTCAATGTCGCACGTTCACTTATTTGGGCTATTCAGGCAACTTCAACAATTTCTTCTCACAATCGCATTGCGAATCTTATTGCTCCAAACGTTTGTTTTTCTTTTCGTAAATTTTTATTATTGGTCATTTTATTGCAAAAGCATAATCCGATGACGTTTCAGGCCTATGCGATGCCGGACGCCCATTGTCGGACGGTCGGGGAAACAACCGAGACTGCGGCACTGGCTGCCCGAATGGATACGAATGCAAGAACTCTGTCTGCTGCCCAACGAAACGTTCGTTGGTTTACTTCAGTAAAAATTTAAAATAAAGCTTAAAATTGTAAATCTGGTATTGTATCTTTTCTACAGAAACCGTCTGCAAACAGCCGCAGAGCGCCGGTGCGTGTTTCCAGTTTACCAAGCGTTGGTGGTTCAACTCAGCGGCTGGCCAGTGTGAAGAGTTCGATTATACGGGATGTCAGGGCAACGATAACAACTTTCTCACGTTCGATGATTGCGCGACGTTTTGCGAGGGCATCAGTCGTTAGTTTGTCTTTGTTGTGCACTGAATTACATACACTTTGGCCGATTTCGAACTTGGTGATCGGATTACAAACGCCTCCGCCCGGTGACTCAGTCGAACCTCTACATAGTGTACAGAACGGGACCCGACTATTTTGTTCACTATGAAGGATATTCACCGGCTGGGAGCATCACATCAATTTGGGAACTGGATCAACTCGTTCGCTGTACAGAGAGACACAGCATGCAGAGATTCACTACGTGGACGATTGGCTGTATAGTATAGAATACAAGAGTTTTGCACAAATGTCGCCATTTTCGACCAGTGTAAAAGTTGTTTTATGGTCAGTCTTGGAAGACCCTTTACGCTGGTCAAAGTAAACGACATCATGAAGACAACAAAGTGTCCTTCACACTGAATGTTTAGTTACAGAAAGACAGTTCCGGTTACCAAGTTTGATCCCGAGATCCGTTAACTATTGGTCGCACAATGACTAATGGAGAATTTATCCAAAATTCAAAGGATGGACCCTGATTCAGGCTCAGCCACGCTCAACTACTGTTTAACCACTTTGCTACTTGTATGTCCGAGAAAACATTTTCATCTGAAAATATAAACCAGTAGTACAACCACCAGCTGACAGTAACGTGGTTGTTGTACTGGATATTTTCAGGTGAAAATGTTTCGTGAGAAATAAGTAACTGAGTGGTTAACAGTGGCTGAGCGTGGCAGTTCCTGAATCAGGGTCCATCCTTTGACTTTTGGATAAATTCTCCATCAGTCATTGTGCGACCAATACCTACTTGTGCCACGTTTTTAGATTTTGCTAAACACAATCTCACAACTTACCGACTCCCTACTTTCCTTTTCAGCCGAGGGTCTCTGTCCGCAGGGCGAGGCCTATCGCGACTCCAGTGGTCGCTACCTCGTGTGCAACGGTGCAGGCGCTACAGTAACCACGTGTCCCACCAACTATGTGTGCACGTTCAGTGGGACGGTGGGAGCGACCGGTGGCACATACAGCTGTTGTCCGACTAAAGGTTTGGTCGAGCTGCCCTCGTATGCCATGTAAGCCCCCAGGCTTTATCGAAGAAGTGCAAATCGGCCCTCGGCGGTATTCAGGTTGACTTTTGGGAATCGTCTTACCCCAGATAGGGCCATCGGGGCTGGATCTGGAACACTATCAGAAATGTTCCCAGTATTCGGTCCCAGACATGAAGAAATCCAGTGGTTGCCTTGCGCCGTGTCGCTCATATTATCCACGGCAAAATTTGAACACGTGTGGAACAGTTTACTTTCATCCTATACCATAATGAAACATCACCCACTGCAGCATACACGTGTGCGCTAACCTCGGACCAAGGCACGTCATGTCTGGGCACCAACGTGGCCCGATGGTACTACAGCACAACGAATAGACGCTGTGAAACATTCACGTACTTTGGATGCGGTGGCAACAGCAACAATTTCGCCACACAACAAGACTGCAGTGAATACTGTGACACTGGCGGTGAGTGTCAAGCTGGCTAATGTTTCGATCCTAGCTGTTGTATAGCATCTAAAATAATAGCCGTGGAAAACTTGATGACTGCATCGTATCGACTTTGCTTTAGCAATACGACCTTGCAATGGGGATACTTTGAGATTTACTGTAGCCACTTATTTTGACCAGCGTAAAAGTAGCTTGTTCGGTGTCTTGGAACAACTTTAATGCTGATTAAGATTAGTGATCCGGCCGGGCCCACCCAGTCTAGCCTGGAGCTGGACTGAGCTCAGATCTGCACAATTGGAGCCCACAAAGCCCAAACCCACTGTGTATCGATCGCACTACGCAAAGCGTTACGCACACCCAATGCATAAGATTAGTGACAACATGAAACGACATCTCAAAAAACGTTACGTGACCAATACAGAACTGATCCGGTCTGTGATCACCAAGTGTGATACCATTGATGTCATGTTGATGCACAGGTTGTCCCTACGGTGGCACCCCGTTCGTGCAAAGCAATGGTGCATACCTGACGTGTGCGGCAAGCACTTTTGGTGGCGTGGCGGGCACTTGTGGCGCTGGCTATTTCTGCACAACGGTGACTGTACGAATTGGAGTCACCACACAGACAAATAACTATTGTTGCCCGACTAGAGGTACATAAGGGGTAGTAATTTCTGACCATGTGCTTACTTGAGTCAGGTATAGGTATAGCTCTTTTCATTCATAATGCCCAATGTTTAAACATGGCATGTGCATAAACATGCAGCGAGCTGACGCACCTAACCGTTCTTACGTGTTGTACGGCGCATGCAGTTTCGGTGGCTGATGTTCCTACACCCAACATCTCGGTCAAGATAAACGTTGGGCTAAATACTGGTCTTGTGACACGTGCTAATGTCTCAACACACGAAACTGACAGAATGAACTCACTCCAGCATCCGTGTGCACATCCCCACGTCTCGATGGCGTGTCGTGTCTGTCGCAATCAGTGACTCGTTGGTACTTCAACTCAGTCACCCGTACGTGCGAACAGTTCCAGTTCCGCGGCTGCAATGGGAATCGGAACAACTTTGCCACAAGGACCAGCTGTTTAGCGTACTGTAACAGTGCTGGTTGGTGAAAGTTGTGGGCTACGTTTTGTGCGTTTTTTACACTTTAAGGTAATCATGAAACATCATTTAGATTGTCCCGACGGTGAGGTCGCTCTGCAAGACATCGCTGGCGGAACGCTGACCAGATGCACTGTGGGCGCCACTTGCCCTGATTCAAGGTTGAAGTTTCAAACGATTTATTGTTACTGTTTTTTTAACTTGACACGAATTCTTTTCCAGGTACACATGTGTTGCGAGTACCGTATACGGCGGTGGCGTGTGCTGCGGGTCAAGTGCTCCGGTCAGTTGATCATAGGCAGCTGGTCGTCGAGTCGGATCTGCCGGTTCCGTATCTTTTTGGGCCAGTGAACCTTTTGGGCCACAGTACTTTTTGGGCCACGTGACCTTTTGGGCCAGGTACTTTTTGGGCCACATAAGGTTTCGGACCAGGAACCTTTTTGGCCACGGACCTTTTGGGCCAGATACCTTTTGGGCCAGGTACCTTTTGGACCTCATGTGAATGGCGTACTTTTTGGGCCAGGTACTGTACGTTTAGGGCCAGGTACTTTTTGGGCCACATAAGGTTTCGGACCAGGAACCTTTTTGGCCACGGACCTTTTGGGCCAGATACCTTTTGGGCCAGGTACCTTTTGGACCTCATGTGAATGGCGTACTTTTTGGGCCAGGTACTGTACGTTTAGGGCCAGGTACTTTTTGGGCCACATAAGGTTTCGGACCAGGAACCTTTTTGGCCACGCACCTTTTGGGCCAGATACCTTTTGGGCCAGGTACCTTTTGGACCTCATGTGCATGGCGTACTTTTTGGGGCCAGGTACGTTTATAGGGCCAGGTACTTTTTGGGTCACATGCGCATGGTGTACTTTCTGGGCCAGGTACGTTTTGGGTCAGGTACCTTTTGGGCCACATGTACATGGTGTACTTTTTGGGCCACATATGCATAGCGTACTTTTTGGGCCATGTAGGTACCTTGTGGCCCAGGTAAACGCTTTGGGCCACGTTACATTTCGGACCAGGTACCTTTTGGGCCAGGTATCTTTTGGGCCGTGTACTTTTTGGGACACGCGTGCATGGTGTGCCTTTTGGGCCACATGTTTATTTTTACTCCATGATCGCTTGCGCATAAACAGTACATAAAATCGGACGACGCTTGTGCTCAAACGTGTAATAAAACAGTTATTCCCACGGCAGTCACTTTCGTCAATCAGACAGGCGCACTGCAACCCGCGGGTATGTCCCTCTTTCACGTGTGATCCATGTGATTACGTCAGAGGTAAAAGCGTGAGGTTACGTCAGTGAGAGGTTGTGGCAAAGGTGTTTTTATATGGGCGGAGCGGAGTTACAGATGGGCGCACTACCCCAGTAGGAGACCATATTGTTGATTCCAGAATGCTCGGAGTCCGGACCAAAAATTAAGCCCTTGTTCAAATTCGTCGTTTCTGAAAACCGTCAGTCAGTACCAATTTACTCCCCAGTCGAAGACCATTCACATCGCATTGCCAACATGTAGTATCCTTAACCTGCCAAAGGTATTTTTTGACCACGCTATACATGGAGATCAGAACAACACAATACATTCTACCCTCTTTACACATAGAGCGATATCAAGCTTGGTGAGCAGATCGGATGTGACTTGCCTTGGTCACATGTGTTTCTTGCATTAAGGACACGCGGGCATGTCCCTCTGGCATGTATGTCGCAAATGACACCCACACACTTATGTTTTTCATCTACTAAAAACCTAAACCTTGGCTCAAAATGCATGTGGCATCTTTTGTGCAACTTTCACATAATCGACGCTAGATCAGTTCGCCACAGGTATTGTGGACGTGATCCTGGTTCAGGCTGTCATTTGAGTAACAATAAACATGTGACCGTGACCCATCACACCATACACACGTGGCCCAAAAAGTACCTGGCCCAAAACGTACTTGGTCTAAAAGGTACATGGTCCGATATATAACATGGCCCAAAAAGTATTTGGCCCAAAAAGTAACATGGTCCAAGAAGTACGATGGCCCAAAACGTACGTGGCGCAAAAAGTACGCCATGCACATGTGGCCCAAAAAGTACCTGGCCCAAAAGGTATCTGGACCGAAAGGTACATGGCCCAAAAGGTTCCAGGTCTGAAACCTTATGTGGCCCAAAAAGTACCTGGGCCAAAAGGTCACATGGCCCAAAAAGTACTGCGACCCAAAAGGTTCACTGGCCCATAAAGATACGGAACCGATCTGCCCTGGTCACGTGACTTTTTTCTATCATTAGGATATTTTCACATTTACTAAAAGTTGTTCTCAGATGTCTGACGAAAAAGTCACTTGACTATCGTAAAAATTGGGCACTACCCCGATTCACCCAACTCGCTGTCTCAGGCCGATTCGTGTCCGCCGGGTCTGACTGCGTGGATTGACGCCATTGACAACCAGCCTCGTACATGCACCCCCAACATCGGTGACTGTCCCTCCGGCTACCAGTGTCGCTACTCGGGCACACGAAGACAATACTACTGCTGTGGCACACCGAATAATAGTGCGTTGCATTGTAGTATAATACAGCACCTTTATGCTCTACACTGGCATAGTGTGAGTGGTGACAATGTTTCTCCAATAAAAGCGTTTTCCTAAAAGCGGCATCACCGTCTTGGATCCTTCTACAAGACATACAGATCCACAGACTTAGGATCAAGCTCACTTATAGTCTGTCTTGGGCCCATGCCTCAGCAGTATACGCCTAAGACTGGGTTGGAACAACTGTTGCTGCATAAATCTAGACAAATGGAATGCGTCTCAATCACTGATTATCATCAACCCATATCGTGACAAACAGGAAAGTTCATGTCCGACATCTATTGTACGCACACACATTGCAGTGGTTTGCCCGAACGGTGGTGCCCCGTACATCCCACCAGGCAGTGGCACCCCGTACCCATGCCTGCCCACCCAACCCAACAGCTGTGCGTCACTCGGTGTGGGCTACACCTGCCAGGCACGCAGTATCATCATCAATGGGGTATCCTCGATCGCTGGCACTTGTTGTGGAGCACCGGCCATACAAAGTGAGTATTTTTGTTACACCTTGTGTCGTTAATGAATGAGTAATGAGCGGGTTTGCTCGGCCTTACGGTACATGAGGACATCATTAACTGACAAATACATACCTACTGTACATACCAACCGTGCGTATTCCACTGTAATCGGCAGTGTCAAACTGATGATCGGATTGGATCGGTTTAGATGAATTTATAACAAGAATCGTATGTGTATTGCACACTGTATGGCTACCAGGGTTGGGTTAAAAAAAAGTAACAATTTTTTTTATAAAAAAAATTTTTTAAAAAAAAGTTCGCCACTTTTTCGGTTTTTAAAAATTAGAAAAGTAAGTTCACTTTTTTATTATTTCACAACTTTTTTTTATTATTTTCCCCTTTTTTACTGTGAAATGCATGCTTTTATGCATGTTTTTGCTTGTTGTTTCTCAAAAAATCGCCTGCGGCGCTTGTATTTTGCATCGGTTCAATGCCATTACAACGTTAGACAGTCCGTGGCTCTGCTAAACTACCTAAGCAGCCGTCATTATGTGCGCATTCAGTTCTTCCAGCAAGTCAAACCTGCTTGAAGTCTTAAATTATCGTTCCAAAACTGCGGGTTATGCTGCTGTTTTCATGTAACTTTGCTTAAAAATGCGCCAATCATTTACCTTTCCCGTGACACGCCTTCACTTTTTATACTGCAATCTTACATATGTAGGTACATATGGTGGACAGACTATCCCCAGCGCAAATTGTCACGTTATCTGGCTCATCGTAAAAAATCTCACCTCGCTACTGCCCGTTTGTGAACACAACTGGTCGGTGTCAACTATTCCTATATTCTCAAGTACAATCAAATATACTTCCAAAAAATTTCGGCAATTATTGGGAACCGAAATTTTTGTGGTCCGGAATAAAAAAAAGTAAATCTTAAAAAATTTTTTTTAATTCAAAAAAGTTTAAAAAAGTTCGATATTAAAATTTTTTTTAAATCCAACCCTGATGGCTACCTTACCTATCCGTGTTTGATACTACGGGCCGTGATGAAGCAAACGCGCACCCACGGGTTCCAAGAACCCATCTTGTCCACTAGAAAAGTGCGGTCGCAATTCTCTCCCATTTCAGGCGTTTGTGGTCCGGGTTTCACACCCCGCAACGACTTCACGGGTTCACCAGCCCGCTGTCATCCAGTGACGGCACCCATCTGCCCGGCCCCATCCCAATGTCGTGCCAGTGCCAATGCTGCCAATGTGTATTACTGTTGTGAACAGACAGGGACACCCGGTTAGTGCATCCACTGTTTTGAAAAGGTGATGTTTCATGCAACCGAAAAGTTTGACAATACAAATTTACGGCACTATGGATTTTCCTCGAAAATAAAAGAGATCGGCCGATCAATAACGATACGATCTATCATCTTTTGTGTAAAGCACGTCCACAAGACAGCACCCAGTGCACTTTGAGATCGGCCGATGTTTCAGTGAACGTGTGTCCCAACGGTTTCTCGGCGCTGCAATTCCAAGGTGCCCCAGTGGTGTGCACAACGGGTGCACAATCAGCCAACTGTCAACCACCCTTCACCTGTCAACAGAGTCCCACCAATTTCCTCTTCTATTGCTGTCAACCAGGTATGGAATTTTGGTTGTGCTCATCTATACTTCCATTTTGAATTTCTAAGCGGATTTAGTTTCCCTGGGCAGTTTCAAGAACTCAGGTCACAGATCAATCCCGCATCAACTTAAGGTCATCGTCATACCATACGCCACACACTTTTAAAAACATCAACAAGCACGGGTTGGTACGGGTGGCAGAGCGTGCCAAGTTGTATGATGTTCCACAATAATATCGGCTGTTTCAAACCATTTCCTTCACGGTCCTTCACGATTCAGGCAGCAGCGGTACCGGTCTATGTCCGATCACCAACCAGGCATCGCGTGGTTCCTGTTCCCCGACGCAGTTCAACGCGTGTGGCGTGTTTGGCAGCAACTACTATTGTGCTGTGTTGGGCGTCAATCAGTACGGATGCTGTTCAACTGGCGCTGACCCGCCCACCACACCGCCACGTTGGTGACGTGTTTGTATAATTTTCTAAACATTTACAGTCTTGTGCCTAGTTTAGTACTGCAATCTCCACTTTGCATTGTGAGTTGATCGAAAGGCCGAGCTTGTATTTATAGCTTACCTGGTATGTAAAGAGGTTCACCACACCGAAGTCCACTATTGTGAAGGTAGACTGTATAAATCAGCCCTTTTATAGTGAACCCCATGACACAGTTTTGGTTTCATACAGTCTGCCGGTACTACAGTTCCGGGTGCAATTCTAGGCTGAAAGTTGAAGTCGCGTGCACGCGACTTCCTAGTGCTAAAACATAGGGAGCGCACGCCAGCGCACGCGCAAAACTTCGCGTGCACGCGCGTGCACGCGAAGTTACTTCGACTTTTGCCTATACTTTGCACTGTTTCGCACGCGCGTGCACGCGACTTCAACTTTCAGCCTAGAATTGCACCCGGTACTGTATGTATATATACGTATTATATTTGTATTTATACCCGCTAACTCCGTCTGAAATCAACTCTCTTCTGCAGTGTGCCGGCTGATGCCAAAGGATTGAAGGCTGTGTTTTTGTTTTCATAAAATATACTGTTCACGCACGATCAATGCTGACCAACATGCCTTTCAGCGATTGGTGACCCGTGTCCGACGCAATACAACAGTCCCCCGGGTGGTCGACGTCAGTGCACCACTACAGCACAATGCCAAACCGGATATTTCTGTGTCACCACCATCCAGGGACAATTCTGTTGCGGATTTGGCGGTTTGTTTCCTTCAAAGTATTTTCCTTGCCATAAAATTCATTGTGATCGGGGTGAGTTGACGACTCTACAAAGTGGATTGACGAAGTGATTTGAGCACTTCAGTTGATCACTGTATTATAAGTCTGCGTATGTATCTATCCAAAAGTTACAAGGCCAAGATGCGATCACAATTAATTCTGCTTCGTCTTTTTGGTTGTTCGTTTGAATCTGTTGTCACAGGAAAAGCACCAGGTCATCGTCAATGCGAGTGCACCGGATGACCACGTGACCTAAAAACACACACATAAGGCTGGTTCGCCCATCAAGTTCGATGACTGTAGTACCTCTGTTCTTCAGCCGTGCAACCGACCAATTGCGATGACGGCACGCAGCCGGCGACAGGCAGCAGCTGTACAGCACCAGGGCCCAACACCGGCTGTCCGTTTGGGTTCATTTGCGAGCAGTCACGATCAGCTAATGGCAGACTGCAATGTTGCAGACAACAACAGCAGCAGGCCGATCGTTAGTATCAATTTGTGAGGTTCACACCTGAGTTCGAATCGCGGTGACGTGCGCACAGTTTTTGCACGAAAACGTCACGTGGCAGAACTGAATTATAAGCATCAACTACAAACACATGCTATCATTGCCGCTGACGTTGACCAAAATGTTCAATGGTTCAGTTCAGCGTACAGCAGTGCGTAAATGTTGGACTGAGACGCGGACTTGAATTTCTCGGCTTCGTTCTGCGGCTCTATACAGGCCCGAAATTGAAGCACGCACAGTCGGGACCAAACTCGATTTTCTCACACGACAATGTCATCCTGATGTTTCAGCGCACGGCTGTCCCCCCGGTCGTCGAGCGTCGTTGTATCCAGGCACCCAGATGCCTCTGTCGTGCACCACCGGCGGGCCACCCTGTCCAAGTGGGGGCTCATGCCAACTGTCAAGTCGATACGGATCGAACATTTGTTGTCAATTATAATTGATGGGCAGAGCGAACGATTGCTTGTGGTGATTGGCTTTGATCAAAATTTGAATGCATCAGATCCAGAGGACATGCGTGCAACACGTTTGTAGTTGTTCATGGAATAGTCGCTGTCGCACTACGCAAATCATTTTATTTGTGGATTTTATTTGTCATTATTGAGTTTTTTGGCGGTGTGATAATATCTCCTCGATATGCCCGCAGCTTTATAAAAATGTAATTTACCGATTTGTTCAAAATCTTCAAGCGCCTAAAACCAAAAGCACCTATCCATGAAAATGGAAGACAGATGATCCGGGTGCAGTTTGACGGACGACCTCATATGACATTTTCAAAAAAAAAAAGAATACGCCTTCATCTCAAAACAGACCCTAACCAATGTTTGAGTCGAAGGGGCACTTTCAACAATGTGCACCGCTACATATGTGTGTATTATGCAGTGAAGAGTCTTTGTTCTTGTGCTTCGTTAACCGAAACGATGGGGCGGCGGAACATTTGGGTCCACTTTAAAAATTTATATCCGTTGCATAGTTTTGCCGACAAACTCTGGTGAAATATTGTGTGTGAACGACTGCAGTGAAATGAAAATAATCGAATAAAGCGTTAGTAAAACGGACCGAATGGATGTCTACCAAGCACTTCACCCGGCCGTTTCATTAAATTTACTTCGGCCATCTTCGAGAATAACAGACCAAAGTGACAATGCGAACATTAGGCATTCCGCGGGTGTGTGGCTGTTGAACCTAAAACCTCACACTGAAGCTTGGGGTCTCCACCAGATCCATTAGAAATGCATTATTGAACTTGGAAACAACTTCCGTCGCTATATTTTACCAGTTCGTAGAAACACTTTTTGTCAAACATAAAAACCCTGCCAGTCCTGCTAGCGGCCTAGTTTTTGGGAAATTTAGGACAAAACTGCGCAGTGATTTATGTATATATATAAAGTAGCTGGAGATGGGTGTTTTGGTATGAACGAGGTTTTTTGGGGTGCTGGTGTGTTTCGTGTCCGGAGCTCATTGATGTTCTCGTGGCGGGTTCATTCAAATCAGACTCAGGCCAGGCAGCCCAAAACTTGCTCGTATATTTTATCCATACGTCTACACCAGTGCACATTTTGTCCAAAGTGGTCAGGTTGAGGTCTTGTCACTGTCTGGGGGCTCATGTGCTGTCTGTGGCTTGACAGTGAACTAATTCGTCTGTTCATCGAATTTGTACGTTTTGATTTAAAAAATCAGATTTGAAAAAGTGACAAACATTGAAGTTTGTAGTTTCCTTGCGTAACAATTTTCGATGAACTTTCTGAGACCCAATACCTATAGAATTTGCATTCGTATTACTGTCAGAGTATTTAAATACATAATGTACATACTACATAGGTACTGTACCTCTTAACCAATTCTTTTTCACATCACAAGCGTTGCACATATAACAACACATGACAGGAAGCTTTCACGATAATCGGGGCACGTACTGTCATGGAGCTGGGATTACTTGACCAAGTGATTTTTGCGAACTCTATACATACAAAATTGAGATTTAAAATGCTTGCTCTCGCAGAAAAACCAATGGAAATATGAACGGACAGAGCCATATTACCACTGGTTTGTTTGCGAGAGCAAACATTTTTCAACTCGTTACATAATACTGTATACCTAAATACTGTATACACGAAATATATGTTATATGATGCGGTGTTCCAATGTCAGCTGAGCGTTTGTCAATGAGAATTTTGTCACAAATGTTATTTTTGTTACTTGCGCCAGCGCCGTTTTTCGGCGATGCAGATTAACCGCCCTATAACAGCTCCGGGCCACAAATGTAAAGTCCGTCCATCAGCTCATGTCACTTTGTGACGCTGCTGGCCAACTTGTCCTGTTCCTCCACGTTCTAATGAAAGAGAAATTGAGTTTCCCAAAAAAATTATTTTTTGCTCCTAGATTGTGGTTTTTATGAAATCGATGTGTTTTATCGATTTTAATTCAATTAAATTTTAAATTTAATCGAATTCAATCCTTTTCGACATGTTCTGCTATTTTTTAGGTTTTTGCAAAATCGGTCACACTCAATTTCTCTTTCATTAGAACGTGGAGGAAGGGAACAAACCAGCCAGCAGCAACACAAAGTGCCATGAGCTGGTGGACGAACTATACGCATGCAATCTGCTGATCCATAGAACGGTGTGATCTCTCAAGCTTGATTATTTCACGTAATATTTTGAGTTGCAGACTTATTTGTTCAACTAGAAAAAACAAGTCATGCGTGCAGACAAAGCAGACAGACACAGACATTGGCGGGACTAAAAATTTGTGAAATTGCCCTCTGTCACGCGGCACGCGGAAAGCAAGTGAAATATGACTGGGTTAATGCCATAAATTTATTTCAATTTATTTCATGTCCGGACTTGTTTAGTATACTAAACTTGATCTCCGTTTTTTGGCAAGCGGAACAAGGCATCTGGACGAACTTTTACGGTTGTTTATCAGTGCACATGTATAGGCATGCGTAGTGTTCGTTACTTGATCGGTTTGGCTTATTCTATTGTGGTCTAGGCATGTGCTCGTAATGCAGCAGAGCGTCTGTTGTTGTCAACGCCGTCGCGTCGCGTTATAACCAGGCATCCAATTCTATTCGTCGCATACAGTTGCCGATTGCAACAGGATTAGCCATCGTTTTTATTCCACAAATCTAATCCACTACAAAATCGCATGTCCGCTACCGCTGTTTACGGGCATAAATTTTACGGTGTTTTCTTTTGTTGCGGGATCAATCCGACCCGAAACGGCCAAATTTCAGGCCATAAACTTTCATTCAGTGAGGTTTACGAGTTCCACTTTGAGCGTGCATGAGCATACCCTCACCAAACATCCGATCCTAATTTTATTGCGTTTAAACATTTTATTTATTTATATAGTATTTATTTTATACGTACCTAGATATATACGGTATATGTGCGCTAACATAATGTTCCCACACTTAGACATGTGCGATGCACAAAAGGTACATACTGTATGTAGATTATCCTAAATGCGGAGACTTGACACAGAAGAAGCCCCAAGCGCCCTTGGGACTTTGTCCTGGTGCTGTCGACTTGATAAGGCAAGGTTCTTTTGCCGTTTTTGCATGTGCGGTACACGCTGTGTAACGTGTATGCTAGGGCTACTGGCAAAATGTCACATGAGCAAATGCATGGGCGCGCTCTAACCATGGACTGAAAAGCAATAATAGCGTTCCTGTGGGTTGCTACTGGTTATTATTCTGAAACAAACTTGTACCATGTCATTCTGTCAGAAGTACATGTAGGAAAACCGTTCATAAACACTTAGTTCGAAAACAAGACATTGTTTTGTCATTCTCTGGAAATTATCATTCAAACCAAGCGGGAGCTCAGAGGGTTTCGTTATTTTTCAGCGTTACCAAAACTGCTGTGAGTCCCACATTTTACACCACTTGCAGGCGTTGCTAAAACGGTTGCGTTGCGTTCAGTCGTTATTTTTTCCGATACCAATAACAGGTGGTTGGATATGGTACATACCCAACACTCAAGGTCCTCTGAACGCCGCATTAATGTTCAATTAAGGTCCGTTTATACATCTGACTGCTCGGCAGTAGCAGTCAAAAAATTGTGACTTCCCATCCGATTGACTGCTACCCCATTTATACTCGAGCGCAGTGAAACCGATGGCAGGTACAAAAAAGGTATAAATGCGCCGGGCAGTCAAGGACTGGCAGTCACCGATTCTGACTTCTGGCAGTCAAAAACAGCAAGTTAAAAAGTTTTTAACTTTCTGAGCAGTTCCGGGCTGACTCCCGCACATGTTTTGGTGTTTATCGGTAGATCTGGATGAGAAAGCATGGTTTGTGTCGAAAGAAAAACAGAAGGCACCCCGCATCATTCTCACCATGACTGTGTAGGTCTTGTTGACTGCCGGGGCCAAATATGTAAGGGAGTTTTGAAAATCGCTTTGCCGGTTGAATGCTCTTTATTTGGCTTTAAAAATTGCCCATGTTAAAATAATAATTTGCAAAAACGGTATAAAAACACCTAGACGCAATCCAAGCCAACATCCAACTTTGACTGTCCCAATTTCTCTTCTAATTCATTTGACTGCCGCCCATCAAAGGCAGTCATCGGCAGTCGGCAGTCAGAAGCAGGCAAACACCAGAAGCAGTCACTTACTGCCGATGACTCTGCCTGCCCTTGACTTCCTCAGATTTTTGACTACTACTGCCCAGGAGTCAGAAGTATAAAGGTCTGTTTATACTCTGACTGCCCGGCAGTAGCAGAAAACCCCCCCGCCAAGGGAGAAAAAGAAGGGGGGGGAAAAGGGAACCCCCCCCCCCCCCCCCAAACCGACCTTCGTGCAACAAGCTTCGCGTGGTGGCACGGCGTGGTCTCTTCAAATTCAATTCTCTGCCCCTTCCGTTTCCCGTCAGCGTCGCCATAAATTTTGTTGATGAGTGTTCTCTTGAACCACTGACGGATTTGAGGGAACCGTAGGGGGCCACACTTTCTTTTTATCTAAGTAGCCCCTGAGTCCCTTTCAGAGATAAAACAAAAAATTCCAAAAATTACAAAAACCCCAGGCCGAATACACTGTGTTCAAAGTTCAAGTTCAAGAGCCTGTTAATGGTACAGTCGTCAATTCAAGTGGTCCACTCTGATCGTCAAGCAGCTCAAGTTGAGCACGAGAGTCATGGGGGTGACGACAGTACTATAAGACCACGTGCTCAGCGGACAGGCCAACTTGACAACTTGACTCCGCTTCAAACCCTCTGAGTTTCGAGCACGCACTAAACGAAAATTATCTTTTTCTTTTTTACGGTGCTGGACTTCCTCCCTTGGCCAAAACCTTGAGCCTCCACTGGTTTCGAAGTGACACACGAATACGGCACTTGTGACGCGCGATATTTTCGAACCGCAACATTTATCAAACAACTCGGAAGATTTTCAGTTTTTTGTCGTAAATTGAGATGTTTACAACTGTATGTCACCAAGATGTTACAATCGCCCATACAGTACGTTTGAGCTTAAATGAGCTGTTCTAGAACTAAAACAAATGGTCGATCCTCATCTGAGCGAAATTTATCTGTTCACAAGCACTAAATACACAATATCCATGACGTGTGTTCAAAAAATCAGTTACGTTTCAGCAGTATGGCAGTAACCAGCTTGTTTTCAGTTTATAAAGCTAAATTCAGTGATCCATCAGTAATGTCGTCAACAAAACTTTGCACAGTTTTCACCAAGGTCGATTTTGTTTGAATGAAAAAACGAGGGCAAATACATGCCCTATGAAAATAGCGGTAAAGAATCGTGTAGTTCACGAAAAAGTGAAGGGCTTCCCAAAATTATCTTTTAGTCATGTATTGTCTGTACATAGCAATTTCGAAGCTGCCGTTTTTTTCATTCCTCACTGTTTTGTCCTTCGTTCAAAGTGTGAGCAAGTTTGCCCTGCTGTTGTGCCAGATTTATTCAATTGTTTGGACGACCACCGACATGAGCCTCGGATATACTTCCGTTTTGCTCCGCGGCTGGTGAAATTAACCATGCTTATTGAGTTTCGACTGGTTGTTTGCCTGTCTGTTTTGTTTGTATGTTTTCAACTTTGAGGGCCAACAACAGAAGCAGCGCCAAATGCATTTGTTCTCTCAGTCATGTGAACAAACAAGTAATGTCAATGGAAATCTATGTTTTGTGCAGAACTGAACGATAATGTGTTTTAGTATTGATGAGGATGATAGCCAGTTCAAGCTCACGTTGAATGCGGCGGCTTGGGGCAGTCCTGTGGTCCCAACAATTACTGACGTTGAAGTCTGTATTTAGTATAATGAATAAACTGTGCATGGTAGGTATACAAGGGACCATGTCGGTTAATGTGTATATTTTAGTTGCAGCACCCTTGTAAGACTCAGGATTCACAATTTAGATCATCCGCGCGAGTAATTTGAGCTGACTTTTGCAAGGCTTTCTTTCCAATGTATATGCATAATTACAATTATTACATATACGTTACGTGCATGTTAGTTGTGTGGGCTGTCATCGTGCCTGCTTGATGTTCAGTTTGATGTACATATTTAATGCACAGTTGAGGCACAATCAATTCGTAAATTCTTCATTCGTTTTCGAAACCTGTGGTTTCGAAAAGAGAAACTGCAAACAATAGAGGCAAAATGACAACATTTGCGGCACTGCAGCAGACAAAAGTTTGTTTTCGAAGTCCATGGATAAATTGCGCCACGTAAGGCACATTCCCCATGAGCTTTTCGCGATATCTCTTTGGTGTAACAAAATGCAGAGAAACAGGAGTAAACACGACGGAAGGGCCCATCAATTGACGCAGTTTATGGTGTTAGCCGAGGTTCTAACGCGTTCAGATAAAGCCAAACGATTTCACCAAACTGCAGCCGCAAACTCAGTTGGTTTCCGGTCAGTGGTGATCCTTGTTGTATACCAAACCAAGCATGTTTTGTCTCTTGAGGCAGCTTCCCACTAATTGGGCCCCACGCGTTGGGTTTATGTTCGCAGGCATGTATGGTCCGTCCATCAGCTCATGGCACTTTTGTGTGGGAGGTTCAGGTTTCGTTGTGAAAAATTGTTCCTCCGCAAGGCAATGTCAGAGAAAACGGCGCAGAAAAATAAAATAAAAACCGATTTCTCTTTCTTTTCTTTTTCGTGAGCCAACCGGAACCGAAACAGCACTGGATCCTGTCAAGCTTTTCAGCTGGCAAAAAGTGTCGTGAGCTGATGGATGGACTATACAGTACATAGTTGTTTTGAATGTGTGCATGGTCCCGAATGTGAGCGCCACTTCATGCATTCCAGGAGGTGTTTTGCTTTTGCGCGCGGCGCACTAACGATCAGAGTCGACTACAATTCAGTGATACCGGGATAGCTAGTGCATAAACATCCAAGCAAACTTCCTGAATTTATTGCGACAGAGTCAAGCTATCTTTCCTAAATCGCACCTACATATGTAATTGCGGATTACTGTGACAATTTCCGGTCTCAAACCTTTGCTTTAGTATCGATGCTATGGTGCTGACTCCCTCCTTGACTATTTATTGAAAAAAACACTGCGAGGCTGTGCGAGGCGATTGGACAAAGCAGGTTTGGGCATGACCACTTTGAGCACAAGTGAAAAAAGCACAAATAAAAGAGCAGCGCTTTTATTTTGTTCCATTGGCTTAGGCTCAGGCTGATTTTGGTATCAAGCTTAGGCTTAGGCGTAGGCTTACACTTAGGCTTAGCGTTGTGTGTGAGCTTAGGGCGGGCTTAGGTCAAATGCGGAAATCGGAATCCGGAATTAGTTCCGGAAAACGCATTATTTTTGCATGTAAATTCTTGCGTTTTCCGGAAATATTTCCGGAACCCAGATATGTTTTGGATTTTTGCATGCAAATTATTTCCGGGTTCCGGATTACGGATTTAACTTAAGTTCGCCCTAAGGCCTAGGCTCAGGCCTATTCGTTTTTAGGTTCTGCTCTTTTGGACTCTGCTCTTTTTCAGTTGCTCAAAGTGGTCTTGCTCAAACTGGCTTTGCTGAATTGTCCGTCCGGCGCTTGATCTGCATAATAGACAGATAAATTGCAAGGTCGACCACCGTACGTGTTCTCATCTCGTTGTGTTTTCGGTTCTATTAGTACCGTACCAAATGTAGGAACGTATAGTTACATACCGTGTCAGGTCATGGCTTGTTATCCAGTTTAGTGCTATAGTTGGCTTCTTAACTTTCTGATTAGTTAGACTCAGATAGTTGTGTAATAAAGGCACTCGCCCACTTTTATGACGGCAAGATGACAAAAGCAGACTATGCCCGTCTTGCACATGATGTGACTTGTTGTTCCACCACAACCCTAGCCGTATCAGGCTTCAGCTGCGGACATGCGACAAAATTATAACCTTTTCGACGTGTCTTGTTTGATTGAGTATGTGCTCTGTCAGAACAGTGACGAGACAACGGAAGGAAATAGGCTATGTACATACATATACATATTGTTATCAACGCAAGTTGACCGTGTTTCATGCAAACGCAGCTGGCGCGTGCTATGCAACACATGCGAGCTGCGACCACAGCCGTCTAGATGAGTATAGTCCAGCCACGAACTCATGAGACGACTTATTTTGAAGTTGACTTGAACGGATCCAAAATTCGGTCCACGTCGGAAAGAAAGAAAAAAAACATAAAAAACCTCTCCCCCGGCCTCCTCCCACTTCTCCCCCCCCCCCCCTTCTTCTACAATGTTGGTGTAACATACATACATGTACATATACACCCTGATGACGTGCGTTGACGACACCAGACATCCTGCTTCCCGTTTGCGCAAACACGGGCAGTTCACAATAGTTGCCAGAAAATATGCTGCGTTTCTATTTTTGCATAACGATTCATTGTTAATAACTAGCCGTCCAGGCTTTTGTTGCACATGCGCGTCATAGGTATTATACATATCCTCTGACTACATGTATATTGTCACACCCACGTCTGCTTGTTATAGTTATACTTTTTGATTGCATCTTGAGATCTGTTCTTGCTAATTAACTGCGCAAAAATGACTGACAGGCACATTCACATTCAATATAATAGCATAGCAAGTAACGCCTTTGTATGAATGTGTGTAAGCTGTATCACTAGTCCAGTTCCGGTTTCGTGGGTATGCGGAGATTAGAGAACTGGTTGCCAATGCCTAAAGAATGCCCTCTCAAAAGGTTTAAAGGGAGAGGTTAGAGTATACTTATGTAGGTTATGGGAGAAGTTGGACACAGGTAAGACACAAATAGGCACAAAGCTGTCCGTCACTATACAGATGGGTTCGCCGGTGAATGACGGGTCACAGTGACGACGGCATAGTGCATTAGCACTTGAACCCAACACACCTGTGATGGTATCTTCGTTACCGCTTGTCTCTCTTTTATTCCCGCCTTATGTTCGCAATCAGTTCAAGCATCATAAAACGACATTTATGCGTGTGTATTTCGACCATCCGATTTAAGGCCTGTTCCTCCACATAAACTCATTGTAGGTCGAGTTGGTTGAAGGTATTCTTGGGCTTTGGCATTCAGTAAAGGCTTAGACTTGGGCTTGCTCTTCCAAACTACTAGTTTATGGCTTGGGTTCAGGTCTGGGTTGAGCACATATCAACCGGTCGGGTGGAGGAAGAGGTCAGTCGCCAAAGGTCACTAGGACCATTTCAGAACTTGCTGAAACTGCGTCAGAATAAAGATCGTCCTGGACGAGAACAAATCCCAAATATAAAATGCTAGATCAGTAGCAACCTTGAGATTCACGTGCTCAAAGTCCCAAAAATGGCTTCGCGTGGGATCGAGAAATTGCTTGGGAATTTCAATTTTGCCGTCTTCGGAAATGAAAATCCGAACCTCGATCGGACTGGCCTCTCTTATTATGATTTTGGCAAAAACCGTTCTTGACTCACTCTAATTGGACGGGAAACATACAAAATCGATTTCGCCAAAATCTCGAAGTGAACGGCCAGTCCGACTGACAGTCGGATTTCTTTTACGAAGGCGGGAAATCTGAAATTCGCCCATACAATGTCTCGATCCTCCTCGAAACCATTTCGGGAATTTGAGCCTCTGGATCTCAGGCAGGGTTCGTGGCGATCTAGAATTCCATATTCGGCATATTTGTTCCGGTCTAGGGCAGGTCTCCATCCTCACGCAGTTTCAGCCAATTTTGCAATGGTGCCAATGGCCTTTGTACATGAACTTCAGGCTCGATTTCAGCCTTAATATTCATTGATTCATTTTGAGCTTCGGCCTTGGTCTAGGCGTAGGCCTTAACTTTTAAAACCACATCTTGTTAAGCAGATCTATTTGCCCACGTGCGTGTGTCACAACTGCAGTAGTACTCTCCAATGAAGTTCCGTCCACCGTCTTCGCCTCTGCTCTAACCTCTCACTTTCCACATACTGCTCTAACCGTACGCTTTACCTATGCTCTAACCTCATGCAATCGCTTCGTAAACAACTTTACTGGTAGGGTATAACAACAAATGCGAAATTGAAAGATAAATTAGTCCTCAGTAATTGCCATGAAAACTAGTTTTGTCAGTCAGTTATTCGCATAATACAGTATCTGACGAACTATGTACATACATATGTGGCCACCCAGGCGCTAGTCGCTCGCTAGAGGCGTTGTGCACATAAAGATGCTGCTTCATAACCAGTGCGAAAATTCAGATAATTACTTTGATTGGAAACTATACAAGAGTAAAAGTGTCGCATGTTGATATGCTCGACACAAGGGGTCCAAGGGGGCACAGGGGCTAGACCCCCTTTTGGTCAAAGTGGCCCGGAATGGGGGGCCACCGTTTCGGAAAAAAGAAGGAAAAAGGACCCCCAAATTTCATTTCATTCTAATACGCTTCGAAGGTAAAAACATCGCGCGCTTCGCGCGTTAGATACGCCCATATCATTGAAATTTCACCACAAATATCACCGCTAAACCTCGTGCTAAAGCTAAAAAGGTCCATGTCCTTCCGGGAGCATTACGTTCCGTGTAGCGGCTCAGAGTTCATAGTTGGAGCCAAATGAAACGAAACAAACACCAAAACAATTGTGCGCATTTGAAGAGTTCATTTACTCTCACATGGGCGTGTGCGTCACTGTTGCGCGACGTTGTCGTGTCAGTCAGTTTTTCCTGCTGTATGTTGCATTGGAAGCTTTTTACATGCTGAAGAAACTGACTTACAAAACGGACTGACATGGCAATTATTGGTGTTTCCCTCTGCTCTCTGATTGATTGTCTGCTAACAGAAACGGCATCGGTTTGCGCCGTAGCATTTTGAAATATTGCCGTGTCCGCTAGCAATGAAGCAACCTGATTTTTTTTGGAAATGGCACCTGACGCACAGAGTTCCTATATAGCACCCTAATGAAGTAAATTTGTCACAGGATAAGTGCACGACCAATCGTTGTCTACAGGCGTGCAGGAACCTGGAGTGAAAAATAGGCCAAAGGTATTGTGAATTCCGTGTTGAAAAGCTCGCCAAACTTGTTTAAGTGACAACGTTAACGCAGACGGCCTCTCTGTTTTCAGTTTGGTAGACACTTTGGCCTTGGCTAGACATTCGTTTTGCAATTATTCTAAAAATAAAACGTGTTGATCGAAACAATATACTTCATTCTGTGTCTGATTATCAAATTACTAACTAAGGTTATTTAGTTGGTGCCCGCTCAAGAAGGGCGAGCAACCGTTCGAAAACACTTTACGCCTACAACCGTGTTTAGGACTGATAAGACGAAAGCAGTGCAATTGCCATTTTTAGAAATTTAGATTCGCCACGCGGGTTTTGCACCCTTGTACTGGAGCTTGTTTTCAATCACCTCTGTGTATGTGTGAGTCTAAGTCAGAAAAGTTTGCAGTTGACGAATTTGAGGTGCTCTTTTTTCATGTTATAATAAACCACGCGAAATTGGCCTCAGATTTTTCTTGAATTCATCAACTACCACCCACCCACCACCCTGTTGTTCATTCGTGCCGTGCTTGTGTGATGACTTTATTTTGGTCTCTATTCTATTTCTGGTTGGAAATTCCCGAATTGTTGGCTGGCGCTTGAACCCGACAAAGCGAAGACGTAAACCAGCTCGTGCAGTTTGTACAGCAACACGTTTACAAAGAAATCTTGTCGCGGTCCTCATGTTGCGAATTGACGAAAAAACCATGCTGAACAGTCCTTGAAGTACCAACGTACACGGTTGCTCAAACTACGCAGCTTTCATTATGCCAGCCGGAATCTGATATCTACAAATATTGGCCAGCTTCACAGGTGTGAAGTTTTGGCAAACCTGCAGCGATGGGGTGCATATTATGTAGTTCTGTTTGGATTTTTTTCAGCGACGACAGATCTCTGAACTGCTGGAGCAAAGGCTAAGCTAAGTGCCTTCTGAACAGGTGCGCTGTGCACATGGTGCTGTGGTGTCTTGCTTTGCTGTTAACACTGTTTCATATTTCACACTTGCTGCCTCAAGGGACAGCTGAACAAAGGGAAACCACAAAGCGCCAAAACTCTGTGCCCATAAGGTAATCGGATGACCGCTATTGTTTTATACAACCGCGAAGTCGCTTTCTTTGAAACATCAGTGACTTGTACCAACATGTACGCATGTCTTGCGTCTGAAACCCAAAAGCGACAGTATACTATTTACGGTTGCACAGATGTTCTGACTTTGTTGCGGGGTGTCAAGCCTTTCATACAAATCTCAAGTACCTAGGCTTACTATTTTCAAGGTCTCAAGTTGGCATGGCGCAAATCATCATAAAATTGTTACCTGTAGTCACTGTAATGTCGTTAATCATTCGCCATCAATATGCTTGGGTGAGTGTATTTGCGTCTGGACTATTGATTTATAGAGCTTGCGACGTGCTTGATGTGAGAGTTTCTTGTTCCTTGTTTTCTAATGAGCGCCAAGGTGGCAATTACCCATCAAGCTGACACTCATGTCCTGTGTTGTCGCTGCCCACAACTTCCGTGGCACAAACAGTGTGCACAATCTTCAGGGACCGACTTATGATCCTCAAGCACTTCCTGACGAGCCGCGCAGTTCCTACTTACACGGGCACTACTATACAGTACACACATACAGTACCTAAGTTTAACCTCAAGCAGGTGACCGGCCATCAATATAGGCAAACTACACCAACGCGAGCTCGATTTCGGAGCTGGCAGAGTAGTGAAACATTCGTACAGTACGTGGCTGCTGATTTGGGAAATGTTACACTCTGAAGAATACAAAACGGAGCATGATGATTTTCTTTTTCAATACACACCACCTTCGAAATCGAGCTCATGTTGGCGTAGTTTGCTACTGTTTCATATTTCCAGATCCGCTGATCGGCCATCTGCCCATGAACAGTTAAAGCAATATTCGAAACACCATGAACACATCATCCTCCGCTGTGAACGTCACAAAGTTGGTGGAGGAACAAGACAACGAGCCCTATCACATGCTCATTGGTGACTACGTGCATGTGGTCAGCTATTGTGTCATCACATTGATTGGACTACCGTTGAATGTCGATCTGTTCCGTCGATTATATCGTGAATATCGAATACGACCCTCTCAGTTGATTCTCGTCAATCTACATCTGACCGTGTCCAATATTTTGGTGGGTCATCATTCTCGAAGTCCGGTATTGATCAGGACTTCGGATCGTATCAAACTCGGTGATCCGATCGGACCTGCTATGACTTATTTAATGAAAAACACACACTAGAGATTTATCAAGTCACTAATATCGACCAGCTTAATGCTGTAAGTATGCAATGTAATTTTATAATCTAGTCTAAAGTGATGACAAAGGGGTGCCCAATCGGACGCAATGTATAGCACAGGAACAAATTTTGGGATATTCCGCCGTGGGATAATCCGCTTGCAGGGTTTGGGATATTCGTGTCCAGCGCCATCACAATTAGTGTGATACCGATCACGTTTACTATATAAAGAGTGTAGACTGCACACAGTATGTCAAACAAGATTATGCCCAGCGCCGTACCGTTGAAACATCACGCAGGTTCTGCTGTGCTATTGTCTGGGTCGAGCCATTTGGATCGCCACTGGTGAATGGCTGGGTGGTGATTGGTCGTGTCGTGGCATGCGATTCATGGACTTCTTTGTGTTGACAGTCAACAGCTTCATCATGACCGTAATGACTATCGATCGATTGGAGGTATACGGCCAGATGATGTTTCACTTTCGGGATTGATTATGTTGCTGAGAAACTTCAACCGATGCAAATAAAAACGCAGGTGATCCGCAACCCACTGAATCCGAGCCACATCCAACGGACCACTATAATGCTTGTCTTTGCCTGGAGCTCGGCAACGGTCACCAGCATGCCACAGGTTTATTTGAATATGATGAACTTGATTATTCAGGCACTAATTCTTTCATAAAAGTCCATTAGTCCATTTTCCAGTTGGTTCTGTGGACGTCGATGTACTTTGAGGACTTCGGTGGTTGGTGGCAATGCGTCAGCTGGTGGACGGCTACTAGATATCGCAGATTGTTATCTGGTGAGCTTCGTGAAACTTCACTTTTACCATGTTTGGGAAACACCATTCCCTCTACAAACCCAGGTGTCCCACCCAACGAATCCCTATCGGTGCGCGAGCTGCAAGCCATGTTCTTTTACAACATTTACCATCTGCTAATGGTTTTCTGGGTGGCGTTTGTTGCCATTTCATTGGCCTATGTCACCATACTGTACCACATGATTGTTGTGCTGCCACGCAATAGATGGCATTCCACGCCGAAGACCGCTGCGTCTGGATATGGCAAGCGAAAGTCTTCGCCGGCTGGTCTGTTTACTCAAGCGTTCCTTGTGTGCTTTATGTTTGAATCGCCCGGGTCTTTTGTGGCGGTTCTATGTAGGCATAACATTAGGTTTGGGTCCACTATGGATAATATCAACGTCTGTTGATCTGCAGCTACTACAAATGATGACCTGGTACACCGTGAATTTGTCTCGCTGGGCCTTGGATCTGACGGATTTGGTCCGCTCTGACAAAGTGTAGTAATGTTTTACACGACCAAAAAACAGCTAATGCGTTCGTTCGTTTTTGGGTCAGGTTTGGTGGGTTCACATTAGATGCCTATTATTGATTGGCTTCAGCAGAAACAGAGCAACAAACACGGAGACGGGCACGGAGATGCACATGCCAATATTACAACCAAAGAAAAAAAATGCAAATCTGCGTGATGTTTCACAGACGACGGTTCGCATCTTCGCATTGTGTCCGGCGGTGACCGTATGGCGACAGCACGTGTGCGCTCGGTGCAAACTGCGCTGTTGGTCATCAGTGTGTACCTGCTCACTTGGCTGCCCTACAACGTTGCTACTGCTTGGTCGGCGTTTGATGTCCAATTCCATGAGAAATACGATGCGTGGATACAACCGTTGGACGCACTGCTGGCTGTCAGGTGGTGCATTTACTGTATGTAGTAGTTGCTGTGAAATATGAGATTGGCATTTATCTACTGTATGATGTGCTGTACAGTGTACACCGTCTTTTTCGAAACAAGGATGATCTCAAAATCGGTGATTCTGCTCGGATGTGCGTTAGTAACGCATTGACAGCAGATTTATTCATACAGTATGCGTATTGAATCGAACTTTGATATATGGACGGATAAGCCGACGAAACCCATAAAATTCAGAATGTCACGTGACCAACGCACGTCGGATTCAATCACCAAGTTAGATGTCCGCCAATAACTGTCACTAGCAAAACCGGTTCTTTGTCACACCATGATATTTTACGTGGTTTTCTTCCGTAAAACAGAGTTGAACAATTGTAAACATAACGTTTCGTGACATCAATAACTGAGCTGTTCAATTGACCGACCCTTCCATTTGCAGTTGTGTGATCAACCCGCTCATATCACGGATAACCATTGGCAAGCGTCAAAACCGCGACAACTCAGCGCGTTCCCGATTTCTATCTTTACACAGCCAGCGCACAGCACAGAATGGTGCCGTCAATGACCATCGACGGGACACTCTAAGTGTGACGCACAATTCGAGGACACGACAGGGCAGCAGTATCTCACAAGTTTTGCAATATCGCGACTCAAGCCGGGGCCCGCATCGGACACGGGACAGCATGTTGGAGGACATGCCACAACCGATTGTGGAGGAACACGCTGCCGCGCTGAACAGTACCAATGCTACATTCGTATGATGTTTCATGAAGGCTATTGGTCCGACTCATTACACATGTGAAATTTGCGGGTATGGAACCGTTGATTTGATTCACAGAACCAGTTCACCAAACACAAAGCTTTCTCTGAGTCTCAGCTGGCGTTTGAAGGTTGAATGTCAAATTTCCCTTTACGCTGGTTTTGCTGTTGTTGCTTTCGATCTGAATTGAAGTAATAAATTGTGATATTTATTCTTGAAACGTAATATTCGTTTCTATACATAAACACTGAAATAATCAACGGACTTTTGAATAATTAATGAATACATGTGCAGATTGCACATCCAAATCAAAGTTAGCACACGACAACTGAAATCTGTTACGATTCAATTACAGGTCAATCGGTTATATCGGAGAACACAACGTATAATATCACTGCATACGATCAAAGCTTCCGGCAGGATAGGCTATAAGGTACTTGAAATAATCAACGGGAGGTTAAACAAAGCCAGTGCGCACATAAAGCAGCATTTGCAGCACTAAAACCGGCAAGTAGGAATTACGGAAAAAGCAAGCCCAATAATTGTAAATACTGAGGGTAAGCAATATGCGGGCAACAGCAAGCAACAGTGATAAAATGGCAATCGGGGTTAGTTCTTGCAGCATCAAAAAAAATCATAACCAAGGTAACAAATTGAAACCAATCTATGCCGGCCAATGGGAATAATGGTAACATGAAATATAAATTATTAAGTACACAGAAGCGAATGAAAGAATGTGAATTATGCTCACAACACAGCATCGCGAATCGATCGAAAATAAGATGATTGCAGAAAACAGAATAAAAAAACACGTACATCACACAAGTTACAATGACAAAACAAACAAGTTCATTCTCATTGTTTAACAGGGCTTCGCACCGCTAGAAACTGACATGAATACAATAAGCAACGCTTGTGCTAATAACTGGACGTTGCTTATGCAAAAGCTATCCTCAACGACAATCATTTTCATGACTCGATATAGTTTAAATTCCAACTATTTACACAAAAACCTTTTCATCAATTCTTTCGCTCAAACCTGGCAGCCAGTGCCGACACTTTTGGTTTCGAGTCGCCGCTGGTCCCAACTGGGGGCTTGTTCGGCAACGGGGGCTTGGTTTTTCCCGGCTGCAATTGATCGGCTTGTGATGGAGTGGTGATGGTGTCGTGATAATCACCCTCGTCGTCGTCGATGGGCTGCATCTTGGCCGGTTTGGGCTTGGCACTCGTTAATGGTGTCAACGGCTTGGCTGCAAAAATGGTTGGAGCATTGGCCAATTCTGGTACCAGGGAGTGGGTTAGCTTGTGCGCTTCTCAGGCATCATGAACTTTGTTTGACCATCTCGCAGGTGATCAGAACTATTCTTGCGATTTTGATCCGGCATCAAACTGCTTGCTCCATAATGCTGTCATCTGTGAATCCACAGTGATTCGCAATATGTGAAATACAGGAACGGTTTTTATGGAAATAAAAATCAAAACAACAATCCCGTTCTGAAGTCGACAAAGAGCACAACTGGCCAGATATCGCGCATCAGTGTAGCGGCTGGCGGGATGGGCGATTTCTTTCCTTAAGGGGCAGGTACTCTGCAACCACCGCTTGGGGGACGGGTAGGTGCCATGCAACCATCAATTTATGGTTTTATTGAGCAAAAATGGGCCTTTTTTCGACCTGAAGATCCCAGAAATCGCGCGCCACGCCACACAGTAGCTATTTTATGCGAATTTTCGGCCAAAATGCAAAAAGAACCAATTTTTGGCCAATTTTGCAGCATAATGCATGCAAAAAACTTTTTCCGGACCTTGCAACCTTGTGGTGGCTGGTTGAGAGTACCTCGCAACCATCTGGATCCATCCTCCAAGGTTGCCTGCCACTACACTGCCCTGTACTCACCATGTGCCCCGATCACTGCCTTATTAGCAGTGTGCGCAATCTCAGTGCCGTGTTGTGCATACAACTGTCCCATCACACTGTCACGCGGTCGGTTGGGCACAGGCGGGGGTGGGTCGGTTGGTCGTAGACTCGGTTGACGTTGCAGTGTGCTGTCGGGTGTGTCCTCGTGTTGCGACACCAATTGGGTGGCACTGCTGTTGGTCGATGACGACATGATCGATGGCACTCCGGCTGTGCTCTTCGTCGGCAGCGCTGGTGCTGCTGGAAATGCGAGTGTTTTAGCTTGATGCTTTACACGCTTTTCGACGAATTCTGTGTAAAGTACTGACTGATGATATAAGTTTATGTGATTGCGAGATACCAGGAGCAACCAGGTTGCGCTGATTCATGTCATTTGCAGTGGCAAGCCAACATGATGGAGAGCAAACGCAAGGTGTTACTAATGCTGTTTTACAGACAGTTGTGGATGCCAATGAAGTTTCAGTGGATTTGTAACAATCTGAGCAGTTTCAGTGGACATCTCTTTCTTTCGCTCGTCCCGAGCCTTTACATGCGGGGATATGAAACTAATTATCATCTTCATTGCTCAAGGCTTCCAGTTGCACATTATTGCAGTTTTTCAC
>JASAMV010002053.1:0-56555 GCA_030248065.1 Rhynchonema sp. JSB1_4
GTTGGATGAGGGACGTGGAGGACAAACGGTGTTTATAACGAGGCGCCCAATCCAAAGGTCAAAGGCTCTTATACTCTGGCTTGTGGACCAAGAATTCGCCGCGCCGAGCGATTGCGTTGGATGAGGGACGGAGGACGAACGGCGTTGATGACGAGGTGCCCAATTCAAAGGTCAAAGGCTCTTATAGCTTGGCCTCTTGACCAAGATCGCCCCAGCGGTGCTTAGCGGATCGGCGTTAGGGGGGAAGGAGGAACGGCGTCGATGACGAGGCGCCCAATTCAAAGGTCAAAGGCTCTTATACTCTGGCCTGTGGACCAAGAATTCGCCGCGCCGAGCGATTGCGTTGGAAGGGACGTGAGGACGAACGGCGTTGACAACGAGGCGCGCCAATTCGAAAGGTGAAAAAGGCTCTTACACTCTGGCCTGTGGACTAAAGAATTTGCTGCGCCGAGCGATTGCGTTGATGAATGGAGTGAGGTAAAACGGCGTTGATGACGAGGCGCCGAATTCAAAGGTCAAGGCTCTTGAAACTCTGGCCGTGGACCAAAGAATTCGCCGTGCCGAGCGATTGCGTTGGAAGGGGGAGGACGAACGGCGTTGATGACGAGGTGCCCAATTCTAAAGGTCAAAGGCTCTTATACTCTGGCCTGTGGACCAAGAATTCGCCGCGCCGAGCGATTGTGTTGGATGAGGGGGTAGGACGAACGGCGTTGATGACGAGGTGCCCAATTCAAAGGTCAAAGGCTCTTATACTCTGGCCTGTGGACCAAGAATTCTCCGCGCCGAGCGATTGTGTTGGATGAGGGGGGCGAGGACGAACGGCGTTGATGACGAGGGCGCCCAATTCAAAGGTCTAAAGGCTCTTATACTCTGGCCTGTGGACCAAGAATTCGCCGCGCCGAGCGATTGTGTTGGATGAGGGGTGAGGACGCACGGCCTTGCTGACGAGGCGCCCAATTCAAAGGTCAAAGGCTCTTATACTCTGGCCTGTGGACCAAAGAATTCGCCGCGCCGAGCGATTGCGTATTGGATTGAGGGACGGAGGACGAACGGCGTTCTTGACGAGGCGCCCAATTCAAAGGTCAAAGCCCCCAAAACTCTGGCCCTGTAGACCAAGAATTCGCCGCGCCGAGCGATTGCGTTCGACTGCGGGACGTGAGGACGAACACGTTGACCAGAGGCCCGCCCCAAAAGTCAAAGGCTCTCATGGCCTGTGGACCAAGAATTCGCCGTGCCGAGCGATTGTGTTGGATGGGGGAGGACGAACGGCGTTGATGACGAGGCGCCCAATTCAAAGGTCAAAGGCTCTTATACTCTGGCCTGTGGACCAAGAATTCGCCGCGCCGAGCGATTGTGTTGGATGGGGGGGGAGGACGAACGGCGTTGATGACGAGGCGCCCAATTCAAAGGTCAAAGGCTCTTATACTCTGGCCTGTGGACCACGAATTCGCCGCGCCGAGCGATTGCGTTGGATGGAGGGACCGAGGACAAACGGCGTTGATGACGAGGGGCCCAATTCAAAGGTCAAAGGCTCTTATACTCTGGCCTGTGGACCAAGAATTCGCCGCGCCGATCGATTGTGTTGGATGAGGGGCGGGAACGACGAACGGCGTTGATGCTGAGCGCGCCCCTTCTCAAAGGTCAAAGGCTCTTATTTCTCCTGGCCTGTGGACCAAGAACTCGCCGCGCCGAGCGATTGTGTTGGATGCGGGGGGGGAGGACGAACGGCGTTGATGACGAGGCGCCCAATTCAAAGGTCAAAGGCTCTTATACTCTGGCCTGTGGACCAAGAATTCGCCGCGCCGAGCGATTGTGTTGGATGCGGGGGGGAAGGACGAACGGCGTTGATGACGAGGCGCCCAATTCAAAGGTCAAAGGCTCTTATACTCTGGCCTGTGGACCAAGAATTCGCCGCGCCGAGCGATATTTAAATTGACAATGGTGCGCGAGCTAGGGAGAAAGAAGACGCAAAACACCAACAAAAGAAAAAAAAAAAAAAAAAAAAAAAAACACAAAAAAAAAAAAAAAAAAAAAAAAAAAAAAAAAAAAAAAAAAAAAAAAAAAAAAAAAAAAAAAAAAAAAAAAAAAAAAAAAAAAAAAAAAAAAAAAAAAAAAAAAAAAAAAAAAATAAAAAAAAAAAAAAAAAAAAAAAAAAAAAAAAAAAAAAAAAAAAAAAAAAAAAAAAAAAAAAAAAAAAAAAAAAAAAAAAAAAAAAAAAAAAAAAAAAAAAAAAAAAAAAAAAAAAAAAAAAAAAAAAAAAAAAAAAAAGTAAAAAAATTACTAAAAAAAAAACAAATAAAATTGTTTCAAAAAAAAAAAAAAAAAAAAAAAAAAAAAACACTGTGTTGGATGAGGGGGAAGGACGAACGGCGTTGATGACGAGGCGCCCAATTCAACGGGCCCTGGCCGGCGGAGAGCCCCCCCAAGCCACACCCCCCCACCAACCCCCCCCCCCCAAAGGTCAAAGGCTCTTAATACTCTGGCCTGTGGACCAAGAATTCGCCGCGCCGAGCGATTGTGTTGGAAGGGACGGGAGGACGAACGGCGTTGGTATGGACGAGGCGCCCAATTCAAAGGTCAAAGGCTCTTATACTCTGGCCTGTGGACGAAGAATTCGCCGCGCCGACCGCGTGCTCCAAAAAAAAGCCCAGGAATGGCTACTTTTTATTGAAGGGCAGTACTCGTCGTCTGAGCGGCGCCCCATTTATCGTTCTGGATGAGATACTAAAGTGCTACTCCCGCCAGCTAAATCCCCTCTTGCTGCGAGTGCCTTGGATGTGGGGGCCAAACGCCACTCCCTGAGGCGCTGAAAATCGGCAAGCTTATACTCTGGCCACACGGCCACTGTACGTTCCAAAGCACCTGCATCAAGTCGTTTCTTTATTACGGCGATGATGTAACTGTTCTTTCCGAGCTTCAAGGAGGGGGGGCGCGCGCAGGGCGGCAGAAAAAGGGAGAGAGGCGCCCAAAAAACAAGGAACGGCGGACAAGACGCGCGCCCAGGTTCGTGTTGAATGCTTGACAAAAGTCAGTCACTCAAGCCGGTCGCAATGAGTTCTGTCAACTTCCCGGTCCTAGAGAGACATACGCCACAACCGCCAATTACGGAAGCATTTCTGCTTTGTATTCAAGTCGAGCAAGAGATTAGCAGCTGCAGCTTCTTGTCACACATGATGAATTTTAGAGAATTCGCCTCGCCGCAACCCCACAAAAAAGCGATTACGTTGGATGAGAAGGACGTGAAGGACAAACAGCAATTTTAACGATAAACACAAAACGCGCAGCACACGCAAACAAAACAGCGCCCAACCAAACAAAGCCAGACCGCACCAAACGCCGCCAGCCAGCCCACACAACCCGCAACACGCCAACCACCCAACCAGACCACGCCCGCCACAAAACACGAGTTCCGATGGCGCCCAATTCAAAAACACACCAAACCCACATAGAAACACACAAACCCCCGACCAACCCGCCACCCACCCACCAGACAGGTGTTAGCACACTCATTGCGACCAGGCTTGAGTGACTGACTTTTATCAAGCAGTGAACACGAATTGGTGACGCTCGTCACAAAGAACACACAAACATCACCGCAAAAGAAAACAAGTTGATGCAGTTCTGTTTGGAAGTTACAGTGGCCCCAGAATTAAGGCTGCCATTTTCCCCCCCCCCCCCCCCCCCCCCCCAGCGCTCAGAGTGGCTTTGCGCACATAAAGGCTACTGCAGCAAGCAGATAGTCTAATGAGCAGCACACTTTAAAACTCATCAAAAATAAAAGCAACGCAACAATATGCCCCTTCAATAAAAATCGCCATTTCGCGCTGCCATTCTTGGAATCTTTGAATTGGCGCCTCGTCATCAAGGCCGTTCGTCCTCCTCCCTGCCTCCACACAACCGCTCGGCGCGGCGAATTCTTGGTCCACAGGCCAGATGCGAAGAGCCATTGACCTTTGAATTGGGCGCCTCGTCATCAACGCCGTTCGTCCTTCCCCCCCCGCCATCCAACACAATCGCTCGGCGCGGCGAATTCTTGGTCCACAGGCCAGAGTATAAGAGCCTTTGACCTTTGAATTGGGCGCCTCGTCATCAACGCCGTTCGTCCCCCATCCAACACAATCGCTCGGCGCGGCGAATTCTTGGTCCACAGGCCAGAGTATAAGAGCCTTTGACCTTTGAATTGGGCGCCTCGTCATCAACGCCGTTCGTCCCCCCCCATCCAACACAATCGCTCGGCGCGGCGAATTCTTGGTCCACAGGCCAGAGTATAAGAGCCTTTGACCTTTGAATTGGGCGCCTCGTCATCAACGCCGTTCGTCCTTCCCCCCCCCATCCAACACAATCGCTCGGCGCGGCGAATTCTTGGTCCACAGGCCAGAGTATAAGAGCCTTTGACCTTTGAATTGGGCGCCTCGTCATCAACGCCGTTCGTCCCCCCACCAACGCAATCGCTCGGCGCGGCGAATTCTTGGTCCACAGGCCAGAGTATAAGAGCCTTTGACCTTTGAATTGGGCGCCTCGTCATCAACGCCGTTCGTCCTCCCCCCCCCCCATCCAACACAATCGCTCGGCGCGGCGAATTCTTGGTCCACAGGCCAGAGTATAAGAGCCTTTGACCTTTGAATTGGGCGCCTCGTCATCAACGCCGTTCGTCCTCCCCCCCGCATCCAACACAATCGCTCGGCGCGGCGAATTCTTGGTCCACAGGCCAGAGTATAAGAGCCTTTGACCTTTGAATTGGGCGCCTCGTCATCAACGCCGTTCGTCCTTTCCCCCCCATCCAACACAATCGCTCGGCGCGGCGAATTCTTGGTCCACAGGCCAGAGTATAAGAGCCTTTGACCTTTGAATTGGGCGCCTCGTCATCAACGCCGTTCGTCCTCCCCCCCATCCAACACAATCGCTCGGCGCGGCGAATTCTTGGTCCACAGGCCAGAGTATAAGAGCCTTTGACCTTTGAATTGGGCGCCTCGTCATCAACGCCGTTCGTCCTTCCCCCCCGCCATCCAACACAATCGCTCGGCGCGGCGAATTCTTGGTCCACAGGCCAGAGTATAAGAGCCTTTGACCTTTGAATTGGGCGCCTCGTCATCAACGCCGTTCGTCCTCCCCCCGCATCCAACACAATCGCTCGGCGCGGCGAATTCTTGGTCCACAGGCCAGAGTATAAGAGCCTTTGACCTTTGAATTGGGCGCCTCGTCATCAACGCCGTTCGTCCTCCCCCCCCATCCAACACAATCGCTCGGCGCGGCGAATTCTTGGTCCACAGGCCAGAGCATAAGAGCCTTTGACTTTGAATTGGGCGCCTCGTCATCAACGCCGTTCGTCCTCCCCCCCATCCAACACAATCGCTCGGCGCGGCGAATTCTTGGTCCACAGGCCAGAGTATAAGAGCCTTTGACCTTTGAATTGGGCGCCTCGTCATCAACGCCGTTCGTCCTTCCCCCCCAATCCAACACAATCGCTCGGCGCGGCGAATTCTTGGTCCACAGGCCAGAGTATAAGAGCCTTTGACCTTTGAATTGGGCGCCTCGTCATCAACGCCGTTCGTCCCCCCCCCATCCAACACAATCGCTCGGCGCGGCGAATTCTTGGTCCACAGGCCAGAGTATAAGAGCCTTTGACCTTTGAATTGGGCGCCTCGTCATCAACGCCGTTCGTCCTTCCCCCCCCATCCAACACAATCGCTCGGCGCGGCGAATTCTTGGTCCACAGGCCAGAGTATAAGAGCCTTTGACCTTTGAATTGGGCGCCTCGTCATCAACGCCGTTCGTCCCCCCATCCAACACAATCGCTCGGCGCGGCGAATTCTTGGTCCACAGGCCAGAGTATAAGAGCCTTTGACCTTTGAATTGGGCGCCTCGTCATCAAAGCGTATTTTATTAAAGGCCTATTTCACTTTGCTTTTTCCTCTGGTTGAGTTTTAATGTTTTATCTCAGTTTTAGTAGTGTAGATTCTGTGCCTGGCTTGCTGCTGTTCCTTTATGTGCACAACGTCTCTCTGAGCTTTGAAAAGCGGTTGCTTAATTCTGCAGCCACTGTCACTTCTAAACAGATTTGTACTAATTAATATTTTTTAATTAGCATAGTGTTGTGTGTTCTTAGAATCGGAATATTTTTGCTTTGCATTCAGTAGGACAATGTAGTTCTGCGGGGTTTTTGTTACCACATGATCAATTTCAATTTTCTTGCTTCTTACCTTGGGGGGTGACCAGAAAACAAGTTATACAGCAAAAACAAAGCTTTTCGGCGTGAAAGTTAGTTTACAATTCTTCGTCGTTCGTGCGTTTGTCCCTCTCATCCTCACCCGATCGGCGCGGCGAATACTTTGTCCCCGGGCCAGAGTCATAGAGCTTTTGACATTTGAATTGGGCGCCGGGTCATCAACGCCGTTCGTCCGTATTCAAGCGTATGTCCATCCCATTCGGTACCAGGTACGTCGGAGATTCGCCTACGTTTTATTTGTGTGCGTGAAAGCATATAGGTAAATGCAAGTGATAAGAATTAAGAAACGAAGTAAAAGGCAAAAAAATCAGTTAAAGGCGAAACAAATGTACATGTACAGTACTGTCACGCACGGTATTCTGCCGGCGTTTAGTAGCCGTAGAGCGGATCTGTAGATTACGGTAGAGCATCACACTTTCAGATGGACACTGATTCCGGCAGCAGCAGACTGGACCGAAGCAATCAATTCCCTTTATGTTGCAGCAGCGTACCGTCCGTGAAACATCAGGCTCACGAAGAGCCCACCCGATGACGCACCGTTCATCGTGGCGTGGGAATGTGCTGCTGAGGGTGCATCCCTCCCTTGTGCTCGGCTCGGAGCATTTATGCAGTCCCCGACACAAGGGTGGGATGCCCACTTTGCAAGCATCAATGTCAAGTACTCTTCGACGTCAGGAAATGTTTTCCTGCAGTCGAGCACTATGGTATGCCATCGCGTAAGGTACGTCGCTCGGTTACGAATCGTGGGTTATTCTAATATCGTTGACGCAAGTCGCCGCTCTTCGCGCAAACGCAACGAATGAGCATTTGCGTCGTCCATTTGGGTCTGCGCGTTGCGTCTGCGCTCAGATCGAATGCTTGCTGTCCGCGTAACTATAATTAGCCTGAATTGTTCTCTGTTTTGCACCTTGTTTCCCATGCATGATCCACGGCTTATTCTAATGTCGTCGACACAAGTCGTTCCTTTTCGCGCAAACGCGATAAACATTTCCGCTTTTGGGCTTGTTTTACATTACGCGAAGGTCGACGACATTCAGATTAGCCCATTTTTTCTTTTTTTGTCTTGCACCTTTTCCCAAATGCATGATCAACGGCTTATGCTAATGTCGTTGCCGCACGTCGTCGGTCCTGCCCGAGCTCAGGCACGTACTACAGGCGTCGACTCGCCCTGAGCGTCGATCTGTTGCATGTGTATATTCTTGTGCACGTTGTGTCGTCAACCTACACTTTACACGTCAGTCATGCCCTGTTGGATAAAAGTTTCCAGCCTTTTCTGTTTACGACTGCCGTCAACTACAACAGAATTAGCCCGATCACCTTATGGGTATTCTATTGTTTTGCTTTCCATTTGCATGATGTTATCGTGCATTCTGCATTTCGCTGTGGTGCATGCCAGTTCTTTTTTTACATATACCGTACTTTGTTGAACCACAGACGGACACGGAACACGAATGCAGTGGTTGTTTCTGGATTGCATCTCCCTTGGGGCTGAAGATGACCTGGTGCACCGCTTGACTGTGAGCACCTCCGGCTGCCTGTTTGCGGGAAACTTCATGTTCTTTTGAATCTGCATGAATTTGGTTACAGATCTGATTTGCTGCTCATGTAAATAACGCGTTTGAATAAAAAAGTGGTTGAAATGGTAAACGATATTTTTGTAATAAAATTTATTTGGTTTGCTTTGGCATGTGTGTGTGGTAAATGAAATCGTCTGTTGAATGAACAATGATTTTTCGTTAATCGATTCATTTTTATGGCACACCTTTCCGAACTTCGAATGAAATAAAAATAGAACCGACAAGATCATCTGGCTCATGCGAGCAAGAGCAGAAAAGTTTAACAATCCGAAACTACACACAAGGCAGCACTGAACCCCGTTTGAAGTTTATTCATCACCAAATATTTTGCCTGATCGCAAAGACCAAAGTCCAAAATAGCATATTTTCCCTGTATTCTTTTGCCCTAAGATAAACGGTAGTTCAGTCTCTCCTACGAGCCTTGAAACATCGACGTATATCCCGTCCGGAGCCTGAACCGTGTAACAACATTGGTAGCGAAGGGTTTCAATCCCGAACAAGTGCAGTACCAACCACTGCACGCATATTCCAGTGACTCGAGGGAGTGGGTATGCAATACTTACGTATATTATCATTATTTCTGACAATTGCACACCAACCAGTTTCCCTGGAGAGAAATAAACCACACATTGTAATGTAAAAGCCAGCCCAAATGTGTAAATCAAATACACCCGACCCGCTCCGAAATGTACCCCGTAATTTGATCTTGACATACCGCACACTGGTATACTGCATTGCATGCCATGCTCCTCGCATGCTGCCGAACTTACCTACCAGGCTTTTCTGAGTTCCACTAAAATATTGATAAATTTCAGGACCTTGCTGTGTGTTCAGAAACTTTTCGAAAATAAAAGTACTTATATTTGTGCATTTGCTTCAGCATTATATAAACAAACACAAATCGTAATAAATCAAAAATGCTCCGGTGCTGGGCAATGTTCGACGTTTCTTGTGTCACTGACTCCACCAGCCTTTGGTTGACGAAAGAAATAAAAGTCACACTGTGCAGTTAGTTTGAACGGTTAATTGTTTGAACACATTTGTTCACAAAACTGTCAGAAAGTTTGTACATTTCAGAGCAAAGTATGGACCAACGTCTGTCGTCTTATCAGAGCGCACCACACGTGCCCAGTCCAGTAATTAAACACAACACGACAACAGCGATTTGCTAATGGTCATGGCAACAATTTTGATCTGTGTTGCCTGACTTGTGAAGACCGGCGGGCAAAACTGCACTGTGTGAAAAGTCGACATTATGGATTGCTTTACATGTATGGTCCATACCCTACTGCATATTCAAAAAGTTCCCCATAAATCGTACCCTAGGTACTGTATGTATATATCACTTCTCATCCATTAGAACACTTTTCATTTCCCTCCAGTGAATGTTTGTCTGGCTTCAAGCCACATTGTATGGGTAGCTCTAAATTTAGCAGGTTTCAGCCTTACGAACTCAGATTAGAGCAATATACATTTTAAAATTTCATGAATTTCAGTTACGCGCACAAGCATTTTGACCTTCGCTAGGCACGCGGTTCTAAACTTTGAACGCATGATTTGTGCAGGTAATATAAATATTTCATCAAAGTGATCAATCAATCTGTATTTGCATTATCCGATTAAAATACGTACGCATCCTCAAACACATTTAACGCCAGACCAATACAAACATGCTCCTATTGTTGTCAAAGAAGGACCTTGATTCCATTCGTGTCCATTGAATATAGATTTGTGTTCAGTCTCAACATTAGTGTCGAGCGCATGAGCATATTTATTCTCCATACAGTTTTACCGCAAAGTTTCGATGACAGAGCGTAATTACCTTCAACTGAAAACTTCACTGAAATGCGCTAATAATAATAATAATAAGGCTCATACGCGTGGCACTAATACATTTCAGCCCAGTCTGTCAGTTCGACATACTGTACCTCTTTCTGTTTCCAAAAAGCTCTCCATTTGACAGAAACGTGTCACTTGTCGCTCATCGATCACAAATTAGCGTGTTTCCGTTTGACATGTTCCACTCCCTATCACCCCAGATCCAGAAGGCTGCTGACAGCCTTTTACGCTGTTGTGTTTGGCAGGGCATTGATAAGCGTTTACATGAAACTTTCTACCTAATCAAAATAAACGGGCTTTGGTCACGGGAGCAGCTTATTTGAAAAAATCTTTCTGCGCATCACCTTACCTTTTCCATTAATTGAGAAACAGCAACAGTCTGGCGTTCTTTTTCGCGCTTAATGCCTTTATATCGTGATTATTTTCCGAAATTGCACTTCTATTGCTACTATTCAGGACCGCAACTCTTGTGGTCAGAAGGGATTCACGCGTGTGAGCAGCGGTCTCTTTCGTGCTCAATGAATAGTGGCCAAATCAAAAGCTTGTTATGGCGCCCTATCCCAGTTATGCAATTGCAAACTTCCTGTGCCTGGTGGTTTTCAGCGCACAATTCCGAATATGCACCCCACCCCACGCACAATGAAGTTTGCTGAGACAGGCCTCTGGTCCATGCTGCGGCATGCTAGTCGCTGCTTTGCTTGCTGTGCACTGACACAGTGCGTAAATATGGACGAAATTATTTTTTCAGGAGCTCAAGAACACTGTCAGGGGGACCTAAGCGGAATTCCCGGGCATCAAAAAGTTTCGCGCCACAACCCCGTGCCTGGCGAACTTTCGCGCTAATCCTCATGAAAAAACTCTTTCATGCCTGACAGAATTTCTACACACACTCTGGCTATTCTGTAGGCGCATTTTTTCAGTGCTTTGCTGGACACAAGGACCAAAATTGTGATGGCTGAAATTTTCAACAAGTGCGCTGCCTTGTTGCTTATTATCGTTCTAATCTTGCAATTTGGTCATGTTGGTGCCAGGTTTGACAGTTGTTCGCTCATTTTGATCCCATTATTTTTAAAATTTTATGCAAAAAGCAAAGGTTTTTCCCAGAATTAATTTCCTTTCAGTGTCGACAAGCAAGAGCTCGAATACTTCGCCAAGAAGTTTCGCTATTACAGTGCTAATGTCAGGCCACAGCCTGAAGGTTATGCAGATATCGCACATGACTTTGTTAATCAGTTTATTTTTGTATTCGTATAGAAATTGGGCAAAAGCAGACTCAACCCGTGATTCAGGCACGAATGTCGTGGTTAACAGCCGTATCCACATTCATTACGGCTACATCTTGGATGGTCATGTACATCTGCAAATCAACATCAATTCGGAATGGGACGATGAAAGACTGGACATCTCACCATTGAATGTCAAACGCGATGTTGTGATTCCGGATAAATTCAGGCATGGAATTGTGTGATGTTGTTTGAAAATTGTCAAAATCGCAATCGCGAATACGCATAATCGTAATTTCCAGACCTTGGGAGCCGAGCTACCTGACGAGCGACTTCAAAATCAAGCGAAACTACTTCATCGCACAAACCTACACATCGGGAAGAGTGAGACAGAACCTGGTGTTAGTGTAATTGCAGTACGTATTTCAGAATATTGGTGCTGTGCGTAAGAGCGCAGCCGCTATCGTCTATTTCAGCCTCGAGGGTCCCCTGTATTGTCGAAAGGACAAGTTCTACGTTCCATTTGACAAGGTGCGCTGCTCAGCCGAACTTGAATACGAACCGGGCGTAGTGTTCAAAATGGACGACATGTACTTCACACCGGAACCAGAGTTCGCACAAAATGGATATGAGAAGTGGAACTATTCGGTCAAATATGAAAGCAAAAGTGAGTTACACTGTATGTATATTCTTCCGATTGTGTGACTGAGAGTGCTTAACTGCGACTAAGTCATTCACACCGATAAAAATTAACAGAATATCCTAAAACATCGACGACTTTCAGAGTCGAACCAAGTGCTGACATTCAAAGTCCACATGGCTAAGGGCATCGAACCGTTTCTGTATTCGATCCTTCTTCCGTCACTGATTTGCGTCTCACTGATTTTCACGGGCATTTTTGGCAAACGCAGATCTCAACGCACCACACTGTCCACGATTGGGACTGCGATTCTGTTGTTGATGGTATGTAAGTGGCCCAATTGAGCTAAAATTGGTGACGCAAGCTATAAATGTGGCTAACTGGCTTTTTCGTGCCAGGAAGTCCAGTTTAGCATGGCATCGGTAAAATTAAGCTAGGTACAGTATGTTTCTGAATGTTGTCGATGTGCAGCAGCAAGCAAGCTATGTACATATGTAATGCTGAAGTGGCCTCCATGTGACGAGCGAACTTCACTTTTTCAAACTAGCGCAAATGGTTTGGCATGGAAAATTTAGACCTACAGCGGTCTGTGAAACGTCAACGCATGATAATACTATGTACCCATGTATTCAAACCAGTTCACGTCTGCATCATATACCTGTTTCAGTGGTTGCGTCCCGGCCCCGATCCCCTGAGTTTGCGCGAGGTCTGGTACTTCGGCTGCCTGATTGTCGAACTATTCATTCTGATCGATTTCAACCTTGTTATGCGAATACGCCGACACAAAATCGTTTTGGATGATGCCACAAATGCCAACGGACTGGAACCGCCAGAGACGAATAACGGCCGAGGAGGAGCACCGGGGCATCTTCAGTGGCTGAGGAGGCCAGCTAATGGTGACAAACGTCGGTCGTATTATTATCGAAGTCTGCATTCGTACCTTCCGTCGGGCCGGACTGCCATTCGGCGATGTTTACGTGTGACATCGATTGTGTACTTTTTGACGTTCCTTGTTTGTTACCTGATGTACGCACTGTATCTGACCAGGTGATCGTACACTTGGCATACTGTGTGACTATTGGCAATATGCACGCCCTGTTCGCTTGGGTTCTGTGTTGTTTCTGTGGATAAAATTTGTGTTTGCCTTTCCAGGCACACCGACTTGGACTGTGAGAGTCTTCCGCCATGGGCGGCGGCGTAATCAGGATACTTCAAAGATCGGGAAAAATGTTTCCGCTCAAAACTTACGATGAATGAAATGGGTCAAAGGGCGAAACAGTCTTTAGAGAAACGACTAAGCCCAGACAAATGGCGAAAGTTGTTGATGCTACATAGCGTATCTGATTTAAGGTCGATTTATACTTCTGACTTCCGGGAAGTAGAAGTCAAAATCCGGAGAAGTCACTACCACGCAGCAGGGTTGGGCAAAAAACGTTTTTTTTTCAACAAATCGTTTTTTTTAAAAAAATTTTTTTTTTTAAAAAAACGTTTTTTTTTAAAACGCCCAGATGACCAAAATATGGCCCCCAAAAAAATTGGAAAACGCTCATGTTGGGAAGAAAACGTGGTTAGATGAAGTAATTCTATGTGTTCTGAGGCAAAATAAACGGGTTTCAACCCTTTTCTAGCGAGTTGTTAAGATCCCATATCAGACCCGCATCATGGGACCAACTTTGGCCGGGGTCATCACTGAAAGTCAAACTCCGTATATCGACGTATCTCGACAAAGTAAAAATTGGTCGAAAATTTTTTGAAAAAAATGGGACAAAAAATTGATTTTCCTTGATAATCAGGGTACTTTCCCTGAAAAATCAGGGAAAATCAAGGAAATTCAGGGTTTAAAAAAAAACGAAAAACGACCCAGGCGTTTTTTTTTAAAAAAAAACGTCGTTTTTTTAAGAAAAAACGCCGTCGTTTTTTTTTGCCCAACCCTGCGCAGAAGGGCCCGGCAAGGCAGTGATTGCTTGTAGTGATTCCCTGTTCCGCTCTGTCCATTTACTGCCGCCTGCCGTCTACTGTTCTTGCTCTGTTAATGAGCTGACCGAACGAGAAGTCACAAATTTCTGACTGCTACTGCCAGGCAGTCAGAGTATAAACCGACCTTTAAGCCTGAGCCGAAAGGTGGACCAACCAACCAGACAGCAGTGTAACTCGACAAACAGCGACAAAAATTATCGGAGATAAATTCCTTATCTGGTTACGGTATGTAACCAGGTTTGTTGACTCGAGCTCGATTATTCATTTCAAGAACCGCACTGTAAAGATTTGTTTTGACAAAGTTTGTGTGAATTTCACACGCGTCAAGTTTGAGAATGTAAACAGTGAGAAACTGTTTTGAAATCGACATGAATACCAAGCCGGTTGTTTGTTTGTATTGTGTCAAGTTTACGGTAGCTTTTTTATCTTTCTGTTCCGAGCTTGAAGGGTTCCGTCTTTTTTCAACCAATTCTCGACTAATTCATCCAATAATTTCCAGAGCAATGCCCCACACAAGCAGCATAATCCTCGCAATTTGCGTGTTGCCGACGGCGTTGGTCAGATCGCAAATGGACATTGACCCGTTATTTGCACTGCGTAATTTATTTTAATGAGCGAATTTCACGAATTAAAGACGTTTTCATGCATTTTCACAAGTTTAGGTCTGGAGTGCGCGGAAAGCGGCGCCCCATCTCATTATGCGAACAACTTGTGTTATGTGCTGGTCAAGGAATATCGTACACATGAAGAGGTTTTGTGTTATTCCCCATTATTATACATCCCCATGAAGAGGTTACTCGGACAAACATTAGCAAATGGGTGCTTTGCTCAGTTTCATCACACCGTCAGCCTGGTTGTAGTTCGGGACTCTGGAAAGCTCGCGAAATAAGAAAAGCAAAACAGGTCTGCTTTCAGGCGCAGGACAACTGCATGGCAATGGTGATGGGCATGGAAAAGGGCACACTGGCAAAGATGGTGACAAAGAACACTCTGACGCAAATGACACCGTTTGTCTCGGAGAGCGGCGGACCACGCGGGCGGGTATTGATGGATTTTATCAAACAAATTTGGCTGAAAATTGGCGCAATCGATAAAAATCCACAGTTTGTCTGCAGACGGACATTTTCTGGGTTGGCCTGAAACAGGCGACCGGCGCTGGTGAGCCGGCCGACGGCTGGGGGTATTACGACAAGGACAAGAACGTTGTGGAACTCACGGCGGTGGATGGCGTCGTGGAATGGGGCGTAAGTTTAATCATGTACAGTGGTTCAGAGTATTTAGTACCGTGCGTGTAAGCATGTATGCAAAAAAGCAGAGACGCCTTTTCGTGGCGATCTGATCTCGCGTGGGGTCACAATTTGTCAATTGCTGTTTCGCTGCGTAGGGTTTGGGTTCTTCCTTCTTCGATTCATGCTTTTTACTTCTTGGTTTTATTCTCAGAGCAAACAGCCCAACAATCGCGGTCGTGAGTCGAACTGCGGTGCACTGGTGCATCGATTGAACGGTGGTGGCGTTTGGCTGGATGATCGCCCGTGTCGGGAAAAAAGATGGTGTTGATTTTATTTTGACTACTAGTGCCGGGTATACTATAAGCGAAAAGTGTGGTTTTATGTCGCGTTGGTTAGCTAGCTGTGCGTCTGTCGAAATTTTCGAGCTGTTAAGCTTGACAAACTGAAAACATTTCAAACTTAAAAAAGGTTCAACAGTAATTTCCCACGCCGTGGGAGTGATAACAAGCACTCAGTTTCGCCTTGTGTGCATTAGTTATAACACGAGCTTTTTTCCACAATCCCATTCTCAGGTACATCTGTGAGTTTGCTGGCAAGGCGATCGAAATGGACTCCAGCACAACTGGGGCTGTGACGACCACACCAGCAGCGGAATAACTGATCGATGATAACTTGAATGATGAGTCATGGAAAATTGAATAACCAAGTTCATGTTGAGCAAAAAGTCGGTGACGATTGTTGATTGTATATGTGCAATCACATATTGGTGGTAATGTATATCGGGGATTCATGCCAAAGCGAAATAAAATGTGCATCATAGATATTCTCGTCATTATAACGGTATTTTCACTGAATGAAACACCAGCTGAACAAAGAAAACAACAGACACAAGTTTAAATCATCAACCTTGTCTCACAGCCATTTTGGCCCCTGCTGTTGACTTGATTATTATCAGATACCGTGTCCCCACCCAACAGCACAACCGTAACCCATCCTGCACCAAATTGACATTCACAGCATGCCGCCACCCGCACGAGATTCAAAAAGTTGGCGGATTTTCAATTGTTTCATTTTGAATAAAAGTCGAGGACAATTTGCCCCTAGTTTTCCAGAGCAACCCCGATCAGCCGAAGACTATTTCATCGAAACGGTGGAGACGCTGGGATACGAGGGACTGAGACGACAATACGACCAGTTGAAACGATTCGTGCCGCCAGACATGACCATGGAAATGTACAAAGGTTGGCGCCGAAGGCCGAACTGAACTTTTAGTCTTTTATGGTTAAAATTTTTTTGAACATTTGATCCCCAAATTTCAGGATTTCCACTAAATACCATTTTCAGCCAATGTCGATCGCAACCGTTACCCGGACGTCTGGTGCTTGGACACCACCCGAGTCATTCTGGCACCTGGACCGGGACGAATGCCGAACAAACCGGTTAGTATCGACATTTCAATAAGATGTGGAAGGGTTTATGATTCTTTCTCAAAAAATCTTGTTTTCAGGGTCCAGTCAGTCCAACGATCAGCCCGACCGACAGTGAAGAAGACGGACCAGTGAGTTTGTTTTGACCTTGATGAGCCCGAGTTCCTGAACAGGCCCCACAGCAAACTGGTCATTGCCAATGCCACTCATTGAACATTATTGTTTCAGCCAACCTCGCACACCGACTACATTCACGCCAACTACGTTCGAGAACATCCAAAATACGGTGATGTTTCATGATTGCATATTGATTGATTGCTGAATATCGTCAATTTGATGTGCAGGCGGTCCGATCACGTACATCTGCACGCAAGGTCCGTTGAATCGACAACGTGTCGACACCAGGGTGGAATTCTGGCGAATGGTCTGGCAACAAAGGGTGCCTCTGGTTGGATGATTGGGTCGTCGAATTTGCAAAATCTTGACGGATTTGCTGATAAAATGTTGTGCAAATGTATATTTCAGGTGATCATGCTGTGCGACAACGTCGAAAACGGACAACAAAAATGCGACGCGTACTATCCTCACACTGTGCAGTCGAATGCACTTCAAATTGGTATACAAGTTATCGCTTTTGTGGTTATCGAATGTATTTCGATTCTAATTATTTGTTCACTATCCCCTCGCAGGTGCGATCAACATCAAATGCGAATCGGTGCATCAAGTCAGCATACCGCCGTCAGATACAATCATCATCAGTCAACTCATTGTTAGTTCGGCTACATGCACGTGCTTGGCATCACCTTTTTTGGGGATTTATATTCAAATGCTGCGATAATATCAAATTTGACGATTGGATCTATAAGTTTTGTCTTCGTCACGTGGCTGTTATGCATTACGCGATTGAGGGGATCTGATGCAACCTCCTCTCTGTGCAGCTATCGATCCCAACGGCGTGTCGCACCGACAATCCAGACGAACTCGAATGTCGTCGCGTCGTTCATCTGAAGGTGGCCAATTGGCCGGACAAAAGTGTGCCCAAGCATTCAGCCGTTGTGCTCTGGATCGCTCGGTGCGTATGAGAATAGAACTTTGGGTGGTCGCTCACAAGTGGTAGTCGCAATCGCAAGTCGATGACACAAGTTAACTCTACATATATTTAATTTTCTTCCAGTTTTCTGCGTCGTTTCGTCGGCCGTAACGTGGTCGTGCATTGTTCGGCCGGCATCGGACGCAGCGGATGTCTGGTGGCCGTTAGTCGTTTGCTCACTCTGATTGAGCTTTTGGATTCTGCTGAAACTAAAAGTCTCAAGATGCCACTGATGTTTCACACAGATCAGTATCGCAGTGGAGCAGTTGCGTCGGAAGGCCGCCGTGAACGTGATGGAAATCATGCGATCGATGCGCTTCCAACGGCTGCATGTCGTTCAGACTGAAATGCAGGTATGATATTTTGAATTTTTGAATCTGGAATCCCCTCATTTAGATTTCGGCTCGGACCTGAACGTTAACTTAATTGATGTCTGAATATTTAACGTTAACTTAATTGATGTCTGAATATCGCAGTATCACTTTATCCATCGCGCCTTGCTCTCCTACATTCTGCGCGACAAACCGCTATCACCGTTGTGCGCTCAATTTGCGGCCGAATACAAACAGGTGCGATCTTGAGTTGCTTCGATTAATTGAATTCTACCTAATAGAATTGCTGATTTATGGCTTCACAATTAATTAATTGACTGTGCACTTTGCGCAGAATCGTGACCAAATCGAACTCGACCATCAACAACAGAGACAATGGGTGGCGCAAACGTTCGGAAATGCCAGAGGACTGTGATCGCAACATGAAATGAACAACAAACAAACAAACAACAGACTTTACAACTGAAGACTGACAGAAATTTGAATTCGTGTATATTCTCGACTAAGCTTTAGCATAAAAATATTGGACTAAAAAAATAAGACTTCTGAAATGGCTGAGACTATTATGTGAGCAGATCAAATAAACAACTGGTATGTGGGAAGAAATGATGGCACATTTTTGATGAAGATTCGATTCGACTTCTGCAGGCTGATTAGTTTACGGTGGAAAAGACCATTGAGAAAAACTCAAGGTTTGAAAAGCCAGCCGAGACCAGTAATCCGACTGTGCTCGATAGTTATCAGAAGAGCGAAATGACTTTGAGTTAATATGGAGTTAATATGGTTGCAATTGACATTATCCTGCGTGGACAAAAAATTGAACAAATTAAGTGAACAAAAAGTGGCCATGCTACACACACACCAGTCCCACAGCTGACCAGTGAAATTGCCTGATATTCACGAATTAGGAGAGAAATTGTTCAAAATTTGTAACGCGGAGGGAGACAGAATTCACAAAAACAGAATCCAATCCAAGTAGGTAGGTTGCCGCCCCGCCTGGGTAGCTTAGCTACATACACCACTGCTCCCGATAAATTAGTTTTGCTCGCTTCAGAGGTCGCTATCAGAGATTAGGGCCAGTGTAGTACTTGGTCAGGGTGTTGACGATAGATAGATTGGGACCCGAAATGTGTTGACGATAGATAGATGACCAAAGTCCGAACTCTGGGGGGGGGGTCGACCCAAACTTGTTGACGATAGATAGATGGTGGGGGGGGGGGTCGCCAAAAATCAAGGTATAGTATAGTGCATTAAGTAGGTAATAATGTGTAAATATTAATGAAAATGTGTATAGATGTACTAAATCCGCGCGTAGCGCGCGATTTTTTGCCTATTTGGGACAAAAAATACCGATTTTGAGCCATTTTGAGGCAAAAATGCCCATTTTGGGGTCGAAATGTGTTGACGATAGATAGATTGTTCCAGAATTTGTTGACGATAGATAGATTTGCCCATAAGTGTTGACGATAGATAGATGAAATCAAAAAGTGTTGACGATAGATAGATGAATTTGGGCCCCCACCCCCCCCCCCCAAGTACTACCCTGATTAGGGCTAGGGCTATTGCTAGGGGCCTGGCCCGATGATTGACCAAAACTCCGGCCCGGCCCGGCCCGATTTGAAAGTGCAATGTGCACCCAAAATTTCAGAATTGCATTTAAAAATTGGAGTTTAGGTGCAACTTGCACCTAGATTTTTCACATTTTGTTCATAAAGCAAAATTCTAGGTGCAAGTTGCACCTAAAATTTGACATATTAGGTGCAAGTTGCAGCCAGTGAATTTTGAAAAAACTATGCGAGCGTGTATGGTGTTGGTTGGTGTACCACATTTTTGGCTAATCGATCCATGAAGCACCCAAAATGAATTTACAAACGCACAAAAATATTAATCTGCCCAGTCAAAATTTTATGCTCCAGCAGTGTAGTAGTTCCTGGTCCGGCGGGGAAATTAAGTGTACCTCCCTGCTCCCTGGGGGGGAAGACCCAAAATCAGGAAAAAGTCGCTTTTTGAGGTAGAAAATTTGACATATTTTTACCCCTTTTTAGAAAAAATTCTTCAGAAAAAGGGTATTTTAGCGACTTTTGAGAACATTACTATGCGTATGTAAAAACCTAAATACAGCCCCCCGGAGTAGGTAGAGCCCCCCGTAATACAGCCCCCCCAAAAAGGGGTCAGTGAATTAATAGAGGCCCCCGGAATAGAGCCCCCCTAAGTAACATCCCCTGTACAGTAGTGTATTAACGCTTGATAGTGGTGCACAAGTACCGTAAAAACCTAAATACAGCCCCCCCCCCGGAATAGAGCCCCCCGTAATACAGCCCCCCCAAAAAGGGGTCAGTAACAAAGAGGCCCCCCGATAGAGCCCCCCCCAAGTAACATCCCCTATACTGTAGTGTATTACGGCTGGAGAGGGGTGTACAGGTACATTTAGGCACGATTGTTGTTCGTTCAGAGCACATAATCCGCCTCCTAGTGACGAAGAGACACGAAGAAATGCGAAAACAAGCGAAACAACACTCTTTCAAACCCCTATTGAGCGGTTTTTGAGGGTATTTCTGAGAACAATTTTTAGGTTCGGGTCAGTGAATTAATAGAGGCGTTTATTCTTGACGAACAAGAAAGACGACCATAAGCGAAAGTATAGGGGTGTTACTTACTCATTCGGGGGCTCTATTAATTCACTACCCTTTTGGGGGGCTGTTTGGGTATTTGGGGGGGCTTATTTAGGTTTTTACGTACTTGTCACCACTATCGGTATAATATTAAGGGTGTTCTTACTTATTCCGGCCTCTATTAATTCACTGACCCCTTTTGGGGCTGATTACGGGGGGCTTACCCTACTCCGTTATTTAGGTTTTTACATACGCATAGTAATGTCTCAAAAGTCGTAAAGTACCCTTTTTCTGAAGAATTTTTTCTAAAAAGGGGTAAAAATATGTCAATTTTCTCCTCAAAAAGCGACTTTTTCTGATTTTGGGTCTTCCCCCAGGAGCAGAGGTACACTTAATTTCCCCGCCGGACCAGGAACTACTACACTGCTGGAGCATAAAATTTTGACTGCAATTAATATTTTTGTGCGTTTTAAATTCATTTGGGTGCTTCATGGATCGATTAGCCAAAAATGTGGTACACCAACCAACACCATACACGCTCATAGTTTTAATTCATGCTGCAATTGATAATATGTAAATTTTAGGTGCATTCATGAATTTTGTTTATGAAAAAATGTGAAAATAGGTGAAGTTGCACTAAACTCAATTTTTAAATGATTCGAATTTTGGGTGCTATTTATCGGGCCCGGCGTTTTGGTCAAGTCATCGGGCCAGGCCCCTAGATAGCCTAGCCCTATAGGTATATTGGGTCCCCCCCAAATTATTATCTATGTACACTTTTTGATTTCATCTATCTATCGTCAACATTATGGGCAAATATCTTATCTCAAAAATTCTGGAAAATACTATTCAACTTGACCCAAATGGGTTTTTCCTCAAAGGGCTAAAATTATTTTTTTCCCAAATACAAAAATCCCACCCATTTATCTTCTATATTCATATATTACACATTATTCTACTTATCATATATATACTTTTTTTGCGACCCCCCCCCCCCACACTATCTATCTCAAAAGTTGGTAGACCCCCCAGATTTCGGATTTGTCATCTTCTATCTCTTCGGTCCAATTATCTCGTACCCTACATTACCTAGTATTTAGCTTGAGAAAGGGGGGTGTATGTAGTATACCAGGGGCCTTGGTTCTGTTTTTTTTTTTTTCTCCTTCCCTTACAATTTTACATTTCTCTCCTAATTCGTGAATATCAGGCAATTTCACTGGTCAGCTGTGGGACTGGTGTGTGTGTAGCATGGCCACTTTTTTGTTCACTTAATTTGTTCAATTTTTTGTCCACGCAGGATAATGTCAATTGCACCATATTAACCTCCATATTAACTCAAAGTCATTTCGCTCTTCTGATAAGCTATCGAGCACAGTCGGATTACTCGTCTCGGCTGGCTTTTCAACCTTGAGTTTTTCTCAATGGTCTTTTCCACCGTAAACTAATCAGCCTGCAGAAGTCGAATCGAATCTTCATCAAAAATGTGCCATCAGTTTCTTCCCACATACCAGTTGTTTATTTGATCTGCTCACATAATAGTCTCAGCCATTTCAGAAGTCTTATTTTTTTAGTCCAATATTTTTATGCTAAAGCTTAGTCGAGAATATACACCGAATTCAAATTTCTGTCAGTCTTCAGTTGTAAAGTCTGTTGTTTGTTTGTTTGTTGTTCATTTCATGTTGCGATCACAGTCCTCTGGCATTTCCGAACGTTTGCGCCACCCATTGTCTCTGTTGTTGATGGTCGAGTTCGATTTGGTCACGATTCTGCGCAAAGTGCACAGTCAATTAATTAATTGTGAAGCCATAAATCAGCAATTCTATTAGGTAGAATTCAATTAATCGAAGCAACTCAAGATCGCACCTGTTTGTATTCGGCCGCAAATTGAGCGCACAACGGTGATAGCGGTTTGTCGCGCAGAATGTAGGAGAGCAAGGCGCGATGGATAAAGTGATACTGCGATATTCAGACATCAATTATTAACGTTAAATATTCAGACATCAATTAAGTTAACGTTCAGGTCCGAGCCGAAATCTAAATGAGGGGATTCCAGATTCAAAAATTCAAAATATCATACCTGCATTTCAGTCTGAACGACATGCAGCCGTTGGAAGCGCATCGATCGCATGATTTCCATCACGTTCACGGCGGCCTTCCGACGCAACTGCTCCACTGCGATACTGATCTGTGTGAAACATCAGTGGCATCTTGAGACTTTTAGTTTCAGCAGAATCCAAAAGCTCAATCAGAGTGAGCAAACGACTAACGGCCACCAGACATCCGCTGCGTCCGATGCCGGCCGAACAATGCACGACCACGTTACGGCCGACGAAACGACGCAGAAAACTGGAAGAAAATTAAATATATGTAGAGTTAACTTGTGTCATCGACTTGCGATTGCGACTACCACTTGTGAGCGACCACCCAAAGTTCTATTCTCATACGCACCGAGCGATCCAGAGCACAACGGCTGAATGCTTGGGCACACTTTTGTCCGGCCAATTGGCCACCTTCAGATGAACGACGCGACGACATTCGAGTTCGTCTGGATTGTCGGTGCGACACGCCGTTGGGATCGATAGCTGCACAGAGAGGAGGTTGCATCAGATCCCCTCAATCGCGTAATGCATAACAGCCACGTGACGAAGACAAAACTTATAGATCCAATCGTCAAATTTGATATTATCGCAGCATTTGAATATAAATCCCCAAAAAAGGTAATGCCAAGCACGTGCATGTAGCCGAACTAACAATGAGTTGACTGATGATGATTGTATCTGACGGCGGTATGCTGACTTGATGCACCGATTCGCATTTGATGTTGATCGCACCTGCGAGGGGATAGTGAACAAATAAGTAGAATCGAAATACATTCGATAACTACAAAAGCGATAACTTGTATACCAATTTGAAGTGCATTCGACTGCACAGTGTGAGGATAGTACGCGTCGCATTTTTGTTGTCCGTTTTCGACGTTGTCGCACAGCATGATCACCTGAAATATATATACATTTGCACAACATTTTATCAGCAAATCCGTCAAGATTTTGCAAATTCGACGACCCAATCATCCAACCAGAGGCACCCTTTGTTGCCAGACCATTCGCCAGAATTCCACCCTGGTGTCGACACGTTGTCGATTCAACGGACCTTGCGTGCAGATGTACGTGATCGGACCGCCTGCACATCAAATTGACGATATTCAGCAATCAATCAATATGCAATCATGAAACATCACCGTATTTTGGATGTTCTCGAACGTAGTTGGCGTGAATGTAGTCGGTGTGCGAGGTTGGCTGAAACAATAATGTTCAATGGGTGGCATTGGCAATGACCAGTTTCTGTGGGGCCTGTTCAGGAACTCGGGCTCAAGGTCAAAACAACTCACTGTCCGTCTTCTTCACTGTCGGTCGGGCTGATCGTTGACTGACTGGACCCTGAAAACAAGATTTTTTGAGAAAAAAATCATAAACCCTTCCACATCTTATTGAAATGTCGATCTAACCGGCTTGTTCGGCATTCGTCCCGGTCCAGTGCCAGAATGACTCGGGTGGTTCCAAGCACCAGACGTCCGGGTAACGGTTGCGATCGACATTGGCTGAAAATGGGATATAGTGGAAATCCTGAAATTTGGGGATCAAATGTTCAAAAAAATTTTAACCATAAAAACTAAAAGTTCAGTTCCTTCGGCGCCAACCTTTTCTTTCCATGTCATTCTGGCGGCACGATCGTTTCAACTGGTCGTATTGTCGTCTCAGTCCCTCGTATCCCAGCGTCTCCACCGTTTCGATGAAATAGTCTTCGGCTGATCGGGGTTCTCTGGAAAACTAGGGGCGAATTGTCCTCGACTTTTATTCAAAATGAAACAATTGAAAATCCGCCAACTTTTTGAATCTCGTCGGGTGCGGCATGCTGTGAATTCAATTTGGTGTAGGATGGGTTACGGTTGTGCTGTTGGGTTGGGACACGGTATCTGATAATAATCAAGTCAACAGCAGGGGCCAAAATGGCTGTGAGACGAGGTTGATGATTTAAACTTGTGTCTATTGTTTTCTTTGTTCAGCTGGTGTTTCATTCAGTGAAAATACCGTTATAATGACGAGATATCTTGATCACATTTTTATTTCGCTTTGGCATGAATCCCCGATATACATTACCACCAATATGTGATTACACATATACAATCAACAATCGTCACCGACTTTTTGCTCAACATGAACTTGGTTATTCAATTTTCCATGACTCATCATTCAAGTTATCATCGATCAGTTATTCCGCTGCTGGTGTGGTCGTCACAGCCCCAGTTGTGCTGGAGTCCATTTCGATCGCCTGCCAGCAAACTCACAGATGTACCTGAGATGGGATTGTGGAAAAAGCTCGTGTTATAACTAATGCACACAAGGCGAAACTGAGTGCTTGTTATCACTCCCACGGCGTGGGAAATTACTGTTGAACCTTTTTTAAGTTTGAAATGTTTTCAGTTTGTCAAGCTAGCAGCTCGAAAATTTCGACAGACGCACAGCTAGCTAACCAACGCGACATAAAACCACACTTTTCGCTTATAGTATACCCGGCACTAGTAGTCAAAATAAAATCACACCATCTTTTTCCCGCACGGGCATCATCCAGCCAAACGCCACCACCGTTCAATCGATGCACCAGTGCACCGCAGTTCGCTCACGACCGCGATTGTTGGGCTGTTTGCTCTGAAAATAAAACCAAGAAGTATTAAAAAGCATGAATCGAAGAAGGAAGAACCCAAACCCTACGCAGCGAAACAGCAATTGACAAATTGTGACCCCACGCGAGATCAGATCGCCACGAAAGGCGTCTCTGCTTTTTTGCATACATGCTTACACGCACGGTACTAAATACTCTGAACCACTGTACATGATTAAACTTACGCCCCATTCCACGACGCCATCCACCGCCGGAGTTCCACAACGTTCTTCTCCTTGTCGTATACCCCCAGCCGTCGGCCGGCTCACCAGCGCCGGTCGCCTTTTCAGGCCAACCCAGAAAATGTCCGTCTGCAACAAACTGTGGATTTTTATCGATTGCGCTCAATTTTCAGCCAAATTTGTTTGATAAAATCCATCAATACCCGCCCGCGGTCCGCCGCTCTCCGAGACAAACGGTGTCATTTGCGTCAGAGTGTTCTTTGTCACCATCTTTGCCAGTGTACCCTTTTCCATGCCGCTCTGTTGCCTGGCCGGGTGGCCCCCCCCGCGCGTGTCTGCCGTGCGGGTTGTAGCATTTCGTCCGTTCGGTTGTTGCTCGGCTCGTTTCTTCGCCGCCTGTCGTTTGTTGCGTTTGTGTGTTCCCGCGCTTGGTGTCGTGAGCTGTTTGATCCATGATCCGCCGGTTGTTTGTTTGTTTGTGTTTCGGTCTTTTTTTCTTCTGTTCCGGCTGGGGTTCCGTCTTCTTCCCTTCTCGCTTCCCAATTCCGGCGCCCCCCGCGCTCCTCGCTTGCGTGTGCCGCGGCGTTGGTTCGCTCTGCCTTTTTGCCTGCGTTTTTTTGGCGTTCCTCGTTTGTGTTTCGGTCGGTCTGGGTGCGCGGCGTCCCACTCATTATGCGACAACTTGTGTTATGTGCTGGTCAAGGAATATCGCACACATGAGGAGGTTTATAATAATGGGGAGCGCATGTACATTACAAAGTCCTTTGTGTTATTCCCCATTATTATACATCCCCGATGAGAGGTTACTCGGCAACATTAGCAAATGGGTGCTTTGCTCAGTTTCATCACACCATCAGCCTGGTTGTAGTTCGGGACTCTGGAAAGCTTGCGAAATAAGAAAAGCAAAACAGGTCTGCTTTCAGGCGCAGGACAACTGCATGGCAATGGTGATGGGCATGGAAAAGGGTACACTGGCAAAGATGGTGACAAAGAACACTCTGACGCAAATGACACCGTTTGTCTCGGAGAGCGGCGGACCACGGGGACGGGTATTGATGGATTTTATCAAACAAATTTGGCTGAAAATTTGGCGCAATCGATAAAAATCCACGGTTTGTTTGCAGACGGACATTTTCTGGGTTGGCCTGAAACAGGCGACCGGCGCTGGTGAGCCGGCCGACGGCTGGGGGTATTACGACAAGGACAAGAACGTTGTGGAACTCACGGCGGTGGATGGCGTCGTGGAATGGGGCGTAAGTTTAATCATGTACAGTGGTTCAGAATATTTAGTACCGTGCGTGTAAGCATGTATGCAAAAAAGCAGAGACGCCTTTTCGTGGCGATCTGATCTCGCGTGGGGTCACAATTTGTCAATTGCTGTTTCGCTGCGTAGGGTTTGGGTTCTTCCTTCTTCAATTCATGCTTTTTATATACTTCTTGGTTTTATTTTCAGAGCAAACAGCCCAACAATCGCGGTCGTGAGTCGAACTGCGGTGCACTGGTGCATCGATTGAACGGTGGTGGCGTTTGGCTGGATGATCGCCCGTGTCGGGAAAAAAGATGGTGTTGATTTTATTTTGACTACTAGTGCCGGGTATACTATAAGCGAAAAGTGTGGTTTTATGTCGCGTTGGTTAGCTAGCTGTGCGTCTGTCGAAATTTTCGAGCTGCTAGCTTGACAAACTGAAAACATTTCAAACTTAAAAAAGGTTCAACAGTAATTTCCCACGCCGTGGGAGTGATAACAAGCACTCAGTTTCGCCTTGTGTGCATTAGTCATAACACGAGCTTTTTTCCACAATCCCATCTCAGGTACATCTGTGAGTTTGCTGGCAAGGCGATCGAAATGGACTCCAGCACAACTGGGGCTGTGACGACCACACCAGCAGCGGAATAACTGATCGATGATAACTTGAATGATGAGTCATGGAAAATTGAATAACCAAGTTCATGTTGAGCAAAAAGTCGGTGACGATTGTTGATTGTATATGGTATAATCACATATTGGTCGTAATGTATACCGGGGATTCATGCCAAAGCGAAATAAAATGTACATCACAGATATTCTCGTCATTATAACGGTATTTTCACGGAATGAAACACCAGCTGAACAAAGAAAACAATAGACACAAGTTTAAATCATCAACCTCGTCTCACAGCCATTTTGGGCCCTGCTGTTGACTTGATTATTATCAGATACCGTGTCCCCACCCAACAGCACAACCGTAACCCATCCTACACCAAATTGTCATTCACAGCATGCCGCCACCCGCACGAGATTCAAAAAGTTGGCGGATTTTCAATTGTTTCATTTTGAATAAAAGTCGAGGACAATTCGCCCCTAGTTTTCCAGAGCAACCCCGATCAGCCGAAGACTATTTCATCGAAACGGTGGAGACGCTGGGATACGAGGGACTGAGACGACAATACGACCAGTTGAAACGATTCGTGCCGCCAGACATGACCATGGAAATGTACAAAGGTTGGCGCCGAACTGAACTTTTAGTTTTTTATGGTTAAAATTTTTTTGAACATTTGATCCCCAAATTTCAGGATTTCCACTATATCCCATTTTCAGCCAATGTCGATCGCAACCGTTACCCGGACGTCTGGTGCTTGGACACCACCCGAGTCATTCTGGCACCTGGACCGGGACGAATGCCGAACAAGCCGGTTAGTATCGACATTTCAATAAGATGTGGAAGAATTTATGATTTTTTTTCTCAAAAAATCTTGTTTTCAGGGTCCAGTCAGTCCAACGATCAGCCCGACCGACAGTGAAGAAGACGGACCAGTGAGTTTGTTTTGACCTTGAGCCCGAGTTCCTGAACAGGCTATACCCCACAGCAAACTGGTCATTGCCAATGCCACCCATTGAACATTATTGTTACAGCCAACCTCGCACACCGACTACATTCACGCCAACTACGTTCGAGAACATCCAAAATACGGTGATGTTTCATGATTGCATATTGATTGATTGCTGAATATCGTCAATTTGATGTGCAGGCGGTCCGATCACGTACATCTGCACGCAAGGTCCGTTGAATCGACAACGTGTCGACACCAGGGTGGAATTCTGGCGAATGGTCTGGCAACAAAGGGTGCCTCTGGTTGGATGATTGGGTCGTCGAATTTGCAAAATCTTGACGGATTTGCTGATAAAATGTTGTGCAAATGTATATATATTTCAGGTGATCATGCTGTGCGACAACGTCGAAAACGGACAACAAAAATGCGACGCGTACTATCCTCACACTGTGCAGTCAATGCACTTTAAATTGGTATACAAGTTATCGCTTTTGTAGTTATCGAATTATTTCATTCTCTTCTTGTTCACTATCCCCTCGCAGGTGCGATCAACATCAAATGCGAATCGGTGCATCAAGTCAGCATACCGCCGTCAGATACAATCATCATCAGTCAACTCATTGTTAGTTCGGCTACATGCACGTGCTTGGCATTACCTTTTTTGGGGATTTATATTCAAATGCTGCGATAATATCAAATTTGACGATTGGATCTATAAGTTTTGTCTTCGTCACGTGGCTGTTATGCATTACGCGATTGAGGGGATCTGATGCAACCCCCTCTCTGTGCAGCTATCGATCCCAACGGCGTGTCGCACCGACAATCCAGACGAACTCGAATGTCGTCGCGTCGTTCATCTGAAGGTGGCCAATTGGCCGGACAAAAGTGTGCCCAAGCATTCAGCCGTTGTGCTCTGGATCGCTCGGTGCGTATGAGAATATTGGGAATACAACTTTGGATGGTCGCTTACAAGTGGTAGTCGCAATCGCAAGTCGATGATACAAGTTCACTCTATTTTCTTCCAGTTTTCTGCGTCGTTTCGTCGGCCGCAACGTGGTCGTGCATTGTTCGGCCGGCATCGGACGCAGCGGATGTCTGGTGGCCGTTAGTCGTTTGCTCACTCTGATTGAGCTTTTGGATTCTGCTGAAACTAAAAGTCTCATGATGCCACTGATGTTTCAAACAGATCAGTATCGCAGTGGAGCAGTTGCGTCGGAAGGCCGCCGTGAACGTGATGGAAATCATGCGATCGATGCGCTACCAACGGCTGCATGTCGTTCAGACTGAAATGCAGGTATGATATTTTGAATTATTGAATCTGGAATCCCCTCATTTAGATCTCGGCTCGGACCTGAACGTTAACTTAATTGATGTCTGAATATCGCAGTACCACTTTATCCATCGCGCCTTGCTCTCCTACATTCTGCGCGACAAACCGCTATCACCGTTGTGCGCTCAATTTGCGGCCGAATACAAACAGGTGCGATCTTGAGTTTCTTCGATTAATTGAATTCTACCTAATAGAATTGCTGATTTATGGCTTCACAATTAATTAATTGACTGTGCACTTTGCGCAGAATCGTGACCAAATCGAACTCGACCATCAACAACAGAGACAATGGGTGGCGCAAACGTTCGGAAATGCCAGAGGACTGTGATCGCAACATGAAATGAACAACAAACAAACAAACAACAGACTTTACAACTGAAGACTGACAGAAATTTGAATTCGTGTATATTCTCGACTAAGTTTTAGCATAAAAATATTGGACTAAAAAAATAAGACTTCTGAAATGGCTGAGACTATTATGTGAGCAGATCAAATAAACAACTGGTATGTGGGAAGAAATGATGGCACATTTTTGATGAAGATTCGATTCGACTTCTGCAGGCTGATTAGTTTACGGTGGAAAAGACCATTGAGAAAAACTCAAGGCTTGAAAAGCCAGCCGAGACCAGTAATCCGACTGTGCTCGATAGTTATCAGAAGAGCGAAATGACTTTGAGTTAATATGGAGTTAATATGGTTGCAATTGACATTATCCTGCGTGGACAAAAAATTGAACAAATTAAGTGAACAAAAAGTGGCCATGCTACACACACACCAGTCCCACAGCTGACCAGTGAAATTGCCTGATATTCACGAATTAGGAGAGAAATTGTTCAAAATTTGTAACGCGGAGACAGAATTCACAAAAACAGAATCCAATCCAAGTAGGTAGGTTGCTGCCGCCCCGCCTGGGTAGCTTAGCTACATACACCACTGCTCCCGATAAATTAGTTTTGCTCGCTTCAGAGGTCGCTATCAGAGATTAGGGCTAGGGCTATTGCTAGGGGCCTGGCCCGATGATTGACCAAAACTCCGGCCCGGCCCGGCCCGATTTGAAAGTGCAATGTGCACCCAAAATTTCAGAATTGCATTTAAAAATTGGAGGTTAGGTGCAACTTGCACCTAGATTTTTCACATTTTGTTCATAAAGCAAAATTCTAGGTGCAAGTTGCACCTAAAATTTGACATATTAGGTGCAAGTTGCAGCCAGTGAATTTTGAAAAAACTATGCGAGCGTGTATGGTGTTGGTTGGTGTACCACATTTTTGGCTAATCGATCCATGAAGCACCCAAAATGAATTTACAAACGCACAAAAATATTAATCTGCCCAGTCAAAATTTTATGCTCCAGCCAGCAGTGTACCTAGTAGTTCCTGGTCCGGCGGGGAAATTAAGTGTACCTCCCTGCTCCCTGGGGGGGAAGACCCAAAATCAGGAAAAAGTCACTTTTTGAGGTAGAAAATTTGACATATTTTTACCCCTTTTTAGAAAAAATTCTTCAGAAAAAGGGTATTTTAGCGACTTTTGAGAACATTACTATGCGTAAAAACCTAAATACAGCCCCCCGGAGTAGGTAGAGCCCCCCGTAATACAGCCTATACTTGCGGGCCGGAAAAAAAACCGTTTTTTTTTTCGGAAAAAAACCGAAAAAAAACCGTTTTTTTTCCGAGGCCCGGAAAAATACGTTTTTATTTTTCCGGAAATTTTTCCAAGTGGCAAGTTTTGGAAAAAAAACGGTTTTTTTTCCAAAAATTTCCGAAATATTTTCAAGGGTTACGAAAGCATGTTGTCAAAACTAATGTAAATCGGTGCTAAACAGTTCAAGATGAGCACTTTTTAATCTCCAAGTGCATTTTTAGCATGTTTCAGGCCATTTCCCGACAAAATTTTCTCCAAAATAGGCGTTTTTGGACCATGGGTATCCTTAAGTACTGGAAAAATATTTGGAAAAAAAACGGTTTTTTTTCCGGAAAAAAAACGGTTTTTTTTCCAAAAATATATTTTGCGGAAAAATACGCAAGTATAATACAGCCCCCCAAAAAGGGGTCAGTGAATTAATAGAGGCCCCCGGAATAGAGCCCCCCTAAGTAACATCCCCTGTACAGTAGTGTATTAACGCTTGATAGTGGTGCACAAGTACATTTACGCACGTTTATTGTTAGTTCAGAGCACATAATACGCCTCTTATTGACGAATAGATACGAATAAATGCGATTACAAGTGAAAAAACATCAATTCAAACCAGAGGTCGCAATCGGGCCGGGTTTGGCCGGCCCGGCCCGAGCCCCCAAATCTCCGGCCCGGCCCGGCCCGACCCGTACCCCCAAATCTCCGGCCCGGCCCGGCCCGAACCCCCAAATCTCCGGCCCGGCCCGGCCCGGCCCGGCCCGAATTTTTGGCTCAGATTTTAACCCAATTTTTGTGATAATTTTTGCGATTTTTGAATCAATGTTTTTGTTGAAATTTCATTGTTTTCCATGAAAAAGTCGCCAGATAGACAATACCAATGGTGTGGCTGAGGGGTCCCCCCTAGGTACAGTAGGTAGATGACGCGCCATCCTGGTACAGTAGGTAGGTCGCCGCCCCCCGGCTGGTACAGTAGGTTGCTATTTTTTGGCTCAAAATGGTATAAAATCCATATTTTTCATTCCAAATAATCGAAAAATTTTGAGGGTTTAGAGTACATTTTCATCGAAACTTGGACATAAAAAATTTTGTTCCCCCCTAGCTCGGCCGGTCGGTACAGTAGGTAGGTTGATTTCAGGCCTTTCTGGTGGTACAGTAGGTTGATTGCACGCCTGGGTAGCCACACGACTGGACAATACTGATCACTTACTTGCTGAATCCGTCCGAAATTTTAGTATTTTGGACAAAAAAAAACCCTGCTTTTTCAGTAAAATAAGTCACTTCAGAAGCTTCGGGCCGGGGTGCCCGGCCCGACCCTCCAAATCTCCGGCCCGGCCCGGCCCGAGCCAAAAGCCCAAAATCGCGGCCCGGCCCGGCTCGGCCCGGCCCGAGGTCGGGCCGGCCCGAGTGCGACCTCTGATTCAAACCAGTGTAGTTCCTGGTCCGGCGCGGCGGTTAGTGTACCTACCCCTTTTTTCGGTGCGGCGGTTAGTGTATTGAATACCTCCCTGGGGGGCAGTGGTGTCGTTGGGAAATGAAAAAGTCAGGATACCGGATACCCAAAATCCAAAATTTTCGGATACCGGATACCCAAAATGAAAAATCTCGGATACCAGGGGGGGGTTGCTCCCCAAAATAAAAAATCTCGGATACCCAGGGGGGGGGTTGTTCAAAAAAAGGTCAATTTTTAGAGGAAAATTGAGCAAAATTGGTGTTGGAAGCGCACAAAATGGTCATTTTTGGGGTTATGCTTGCGCTAGCAAGCGATTTTGGGCATTTTGGAGGTAAAAATGGGCTATTTTTACGGTTTTCGGAAAAATTTTAGGGTAGGATACCCCTGGACAAAAAGTCAGGATACCGGATACCAGTGTAGTGGCAGGCCCATGTGTGGGAGGTAAGTATGATGCGGGGTTGGGACCGGAAGCGTGAGAGGTATGATTTTGGTCACCCAAAAAGGCGAAAAAACACCGTTTTTGTGATACAATTTTGGCCAAAAATTGAGGTAAAAATAGTACTTTTTCAAAATTTTCGCCGAAAATCGCCTAAAAATAGGGATTATGGGTGGGTTTGCGCGCGGAGCGCGCGATTTTTGGGAAAATAAGGTCGAAAAACACCGATTTTTGCCTTAAAAAGGTATAAAATTGCTTGTGAGAGGTATGATTTGGAGTTGTGAGAGGTAAGTACTCAACCCCCCCCCCCCCAACCCCCCCTCGGGTTTTGTGGTAGGTAAGTACTGAGAGGGGGGGTAACCCCCCCCCCCCCCCCAGCCACTACTATGCCGGATACCCCTGGGTGAAAAAATCAAGATACCGGATACCCGATACTAGGGGGGGGGGGTCGGTGCTGTGACTACTTTGGCGGGGCGGTTCGGGAACATAGGTGGAAAAAATCGGGGCGGGTAGGGGGGTAGTGTACCTGGGATTTTGGGGGGGGGGGAAATCCGGTTGGGGGGGGGGGAGGGGGGGAAGATTTTTCGGGGCGGGTAGGGTACAACACAAGTTTTTTCGGGTGCCTGTTTTTATATGCTATAACGTGCATATATCGCGCGCCGCGCGCGATTTTTTGCACTTTTTAGGGTTTTCGGTCGAAATTTGGGCATTTTTGACCGAAAAATGGGCATTTTGGGGGTAAAAATCGGGGCGGGTAGGGTACCAGGGCGGGGCGGGTAGGGGGGTAAGGTACCAGAGCGGGGCGGGTAGGCGGGTAGCGTACCAGGCCGGGGCGGGTAGGGTACCATTGGGGGGGACCCCCCCCCCCCCCCCCCCCAGCCACAGCACTGGGGGGGTAACCCCCCCTTCCCCCCCCAACGACACCACTGCTGGGGGGGAAGACCCAAATTCAGGAAAAAGTCACTTTTTGAGGTCGAAAATTTGACCGATTTTTGGCCCTTTTTGGAAAAATTTCTCCGTAAAAAGGGTATTTTGGCGACTTTTGACAACATCGACCTAAAAATCATCCATTTTAGGCCTAAAAATGCCCATTTTAGGCCTAAAATTGCCTATTTTAGGCAAAAATTGAGGCGGTTAGTGTACCTGGCGCGGCGGTTAGTGTACTAGTGTACCTTGGTCGCGGCGGTTAGTGTACCTTAGTGGGGGGACCCCCTCCTCCCCCCAGGAACTACACTGATTCAAACCCCTTTTTAGGGGTTTTTGGGGGTATTTCTGGGAACAATTTTTTCAGGTTCGGGTCAGTGACTTAATAGAGGCTCCCCCGGAATAGAGCCCCCCCCGTAATACATAGTTTTTTTTAGACACTTTTTAGGTGCAATTTGCACCTAAAAAATCAGAATTGCACCTAAAAATTCAGGGTTAGGTGCAAGGTTGCACCTAAAATTTTGGGCCCTTATTTGCTTAATTTAGCATTTATACAGCATCTTTTAAGGTTGGAAAGCTTAGAAACAAAAAAAATGCGCTGCGCGGCTTTTTATTCCTTCCAATAAATTCCATCGAAGCATTTGGTCGACATCGACAAAAGATATTGATCTGATTGATTGATTTCGTACACAGTTAGTACCTGGTGTGCTGGTGATAAGATTCAAAACAAATACATGCTGTACTAGGATCAGTGTAGTTCCTGGTCCGACGAGGCGGTTAGTGAACCTACCCACTTTGTCGGTGCGGCGGTTAGTGTACCTCCCTGTGGGGGAAGGAGGGGGGGGAAGACCAAAATTCAGGAAAGAGTCCTTCTTTGAGGTAAAAAATTTGACCTATTTTTGCCCTTTTTTGGAAAAAAATTCTCCATAAATAGGGTATTTTGGCGACTTTTGACAACATTGACCTGAAAATTACCCATTTTAGGCCTAAAATGCCCATCTTGGGCTAAAAATGCCTATTTTAGGCAAAAATTGCGGCGGTTAGTGTACCTGGTGCGGCGGTTAGTGTACTAGTGTACCTTGGTCGCGGCGGTTAGTGTACCTTAGGAGGGGACCCCCCTCCCCCCAGGAACTACACTGACTAGAACTAGAGCAGAGCATGACAACAGTATTAGATACCCACACAGTAAATGAACAGCGAAAGTAATTGATTCGTACGTGACCCCCAAATGTGGATATGGTGACGTGAAAATTTTACTGTTTCGTTTTCTTCTCAATCGGTTCTCAATAATGAAACTAGTACAAAATGTGCTACAAAATGTTGAACTTTCCCTGAAAAGTTTGCTTTTGCTAAAGGAAAAGGCATTCATTGCGTTACAACTTTATTGAACTTCTAAAAGCACGCAAATAGCATTGAACACACAACCTGGCAAAAAAGCCTAAAATTGGCGTTTTTTGTCCAAAATAGGGGTTGCACCTACTTTGGCCAACTTGCACCTAAAAATTGGGGGGTTGCACCTAAGTTGCACCTAGTGAATTTTGAAAAAAAAAACCCTGCCGTAATAGAGCCCCCAAAATGGGGTCAGTGAGTTAATAGAGCCCCCTTCTATTTAGGTTTTTACGGTATTTTTGACAGATCACAGTCCTTAGAGCCCTCTTACTCAGTGTAGTTCCTGGGGGGGGAGGGGGGGTCCCCCCCCCTAAGGTACACTAACCGCCGCGACCAAGGTACACTAGTACACTAACCGCCGCGCCAGGTACACTAACCGCCTCAATTTTTGCCTAAAATTGGCATTTTTAGGCCTAAAATGGGCATTTTTAGGCCTAAAATGAGTGATTTTTAGGTCAATGATGTCAAAAGTCGCCAAAATACCCTTTTTATGAAGAATTTTTTCCAAAAAGGGGCAAAAATCGGTCAAATTTTCTACCCCAAAAAGTGACTTTTTCCTGGATTTGGGTCTTCCCCCCCCCCTTCCCCCCCAGGGAGGTACACTAACCGCCGCACGGAAAAAAGGGGTAGGTACACTAACCGCCGCGCCGGACCAGGAACTACACTGCTCTTACTCACTGTCATCTAATGAACCCAATTTTGACCGTCGTGTCATCTAATGAACTCAAAGATAGCGGGTCGTTCGTGGATGACATTTGTGGCAAGGCTAAGTTCTTGCCACAAATGTCATCCCCGAACGACCCCGCTATCTTTTCCCACCGCGGTGGGGTGGACAGCTCCGCTCCAGCATGTAAACGCCCGCCCAGGCCCACTATGTTAGGCACTTTGGTAAACTGCGCTCCTGGACGATTTTCGGAGAGATGAAAAAATAACCCCAAATGGCAGCATAGCAGTGTAGTTCCTGGGGGGAGGGGGGGTCGCCCCCTAAGGTACACTAACCGCCGCGACCAAGGTACACTAGTACACTAACCGCCGCGCCAGGTACACTAACCGCCCCAATTTTTGCCTAAAATGGGCATTTTTATGCCTAAACTAAAATGGGCATTTTTAGGCCTAAAATGGGTGATTTTTAGGTCAATGATGTCAAAAGTCGCCAAAACACCCTTTTTATGGAGAATTTTTTCTAAAGGGGCAAAAATCGGTCAAATTTTCTACCTCAAAAAGTGACTTTTTCCTGAATTTGGGTCTTCCCCCCCCCTTCCCCCCCAGGGAGGTACACTAACCGCCGCGCCGGACCAGGAACTACACTGCAGCATAACACTCCAGTGCATTATTTCATGGGTTCTAAAAATCGCGCGTTTCGCGCGTCAGGCAGTTGGTTTGGCTTTTCGCAGGTAATGTAAAAAACGCCAAGTGTTTTCTTTGAAGCTGAGCGGCACCCTCTTGAGGCCCACCAACGACACAAAACGTAATCACACAATGCTGTTACTGCCGGTTGCAATGTCTTCATAAAAATTCGGCAACCCGCTTTTTGCCAGAAAAAATCCGGCAACCCCCTAAGTTTTCCAGGGTCAAAATAATTTGTACATAATCCCGTGAATGTCTGATCGGGCCCGCCCGATCTCGGCCCGGATGACCACTTCTGCTCTTCCTTCTTCTTTCTGTTTGGTCCGTTGATCACGTCGTTGCATTTTGCAGTCGTGGTCCACGACGTTATTTTGGGCGACAGCGACACCCACCACCACCGCCTCAGCACAACAACACGACGACACGACAACGGTCGGTCATCGTGCATCGGTGACATCATCATCACGTTGCAAGATGGCTGCGCTCAGTCAGACATTGCGACCTCAAAATGTGCTGCGTCTTTTCTTATGCGGTGATGTGATGTTGGGACGAGGCGTCGATCAAATGCTGAAGCACCATGTTAGTCCAACGGGCAGGATTGACAATTGGTTATCGTCAACATTGACTAAAATTAACCCCAACCCAGCAAAATACAATAGATCCCTGTTGCTGTCACGTTTTGCTGGTCCTGTAAGTTTTCAGAGAAAGCCAATGTCAAGCTCGTTTCCAGGTGAATCCGGTGCTGTACGAGGACTACATGACGGACGCGCGCGACTACCTCGAACTGTGCGTGCAACAAAACGGCCCGCTGCCCAAAGATCGATCGGTTTCGTACGTTTGGGGCGATGCGTTGCAGATTCTTGACGCGATGCGGCCTCATTATCGTATTATCAATTTGGAAACGTCGATTACCGATCGCGGACAGGTGGACAGGAGAAAGGGTGCGTTTGGGCCAGCTTTAGTCGGTGTGAGGTGGAACTTGATTGTCGGTTGCGTCCGGGGGTTAAACGCAAATGGTTTTTGTGTTGAAATAATTCGTAGTTTACTGAGTGAGAACGCAAGTTTTGTCGACCGTGATGAAGGTGTTTCTCAGTTTGCGAAACAACTTTTACCGGTCAGGTCAGTGCACAAAACTTTCCCACAAAGACGGGTTCGGATCGGGCAGGTCACGTCACGTCATAGATTTTTTAGACACTTTTTGGGTGCAAGTCGCACCTAAAAATTCAGAATTGCACCTAAAAATTGGAGATCTGGGTGCAAGTTGCACCTAGGTTTTTGAACACTTATTTGTGCTTGCTTATCACCTGTTTTCTGGCTGCAACGTGTAAAAAACATGCAAAATTTTCGCTGCGCGGCTTGTTCCAACGTTTCCCAAGCCTCTACAGTCGCATTTTCAGCCTCAAAACTAGCGTCATGGTCAGAAATATATGCCGTTTCAAGCAAATAAAACTGCATGAAAACAGAACGTCAAGCAAAAACAATGAGTTTGTGGTTTTTTGGCAAAATTTGTGCTTGCACCTAAAACTTCACGCTTGCACCCAAAAATCAGGGGGCTAGGTGCAAGTTGCACCTGGTAAATTTTAAAAAAATGAACCCTGGGTCACGTTTCGGGCTCAGGAAGACGTCCAAGTTCTTGTGTTGAAGAAGCCTGCGTTGCAAGTGTGGATTCAAAAGTTAACAAGCGATCATTCTTTGTTCCTTTCCCAGGTGTTCATTATCGAATGCACCCGCAGAACGTTGACGTCATCCAATCAGCGGCCATTGACTGTTGTGTTCTTGGCAACAACCATGTGCTCGACTGGGGCATGGATGGATTGCAGGTCGGGTTTGATGGAAAAATATATAATTTGTCTTCATATTATGATGATCGAGATTTTCTCAATTGTGGCGCGCTCGGTAAATATTCGTTGCTTTGTTAATTCGCAAAGTTGCGTTATCAAGACCAAGAGAATCCTGTCATGATAACAAAGTTTCATGATCACTTCTTGGGGTCTTCGCTTCGATTATCGCTTGGCGTCATTCCAGGACACCTTGAACACGCTCGAGCGTGCATCGGTCAGGTACGCGGGAGCCGGTCGAAATCTGAGCGACGTGCAAAGTCCAGTCGTGTTGCCGCTACCATCGCCGACTAACGATACTGGACAAGAACAGCAACAGCAAAACGGCCATCACACCCCGCCCGGTCGACTATTGATATTCTCAATTTCATGCCCCACCGCTGGCGTGCCCCAGTCCTGGGCTGCTACTGATGCGAAACCGGGAGTGTGGTTCGTTTTTGTGTGCTTTTCGTCGTTTTTGAATTGGTGGTTATTTCGACACCATCAGCGTCAGTCTTCTATCTAAGCCGACTGAACTGACATTGTAGCTTTATCGTCAAGTTGAAAATGGCACCGTCATTTTGTAACCTTTACACCACGATAATAGCGACTTGATCTTTGATATTGACCTGTATCAACTTTGATAGTGGGATCGGATAGGCGTTTTCTCATGAAGTATATTTCGTGATTTACGGACAGTAGCTGGCACGGATATCGAGCAACGTGAAAATCGTCTGTTCATATCTACCGGGCGGCTGTAATTGGCGGCACCGCACCGGTAATTCTCGACATGTCTTTCGCGTCAAAAAGGCATCACATGACGAACTACACATCCGATCGGATCCAAAGCTTAATTCAAGCTCGAAATTTTGTGCCTTGTGACAGTCGTTCCAAGTTGTCCTGTCTTGGCAGGTACGTTGACACGACCAACTCGAGTGCAGTGCGCGAGGTTGGTCAAGTGATCGTGTCACATAAACGTGCGAACGACATTGTCGTCCTGTCAATCCATTGGGGCAGCAACTTCGGCTGGGAATTGGACAAGGCCAGCGTCAAGTTTGCTCAACGACTCGTAGATGATGCCGGGGTGCATTTTGTCTATGGACATTCGTCGCATCACATACGACCGGTGATGGTGCATAATGTGCGTTGATCTTGAAATACATTGTCAAACGGTCTCACACAAGCGTAGCCGCTTGAATGAGGCGTGTCCGTCAACCGTAGCCATTTATGAAAAGTGCGTGTGAGCTAGCCATTTGTCTAGAAGTCCATCACCACAGTTTCAAGTGATTCCACAAACCACTGCAACCACAACAAGTTGGAACTGAGTTCAAGAACTGTATTTTTTATTGCAATAAGCCAAAGCACCATATAAGCTCATCAGCTTCCATTCATCGCAACTGTTTTGTCAAACAAACTAAAATATTTTCAGGGCAAACTGATCGCGCTTGGTTGCGGCGACTTCCTGAGCGACTACGAGGGCATCTACGACGGCGGCACGAGCAGGCAATTCCGTGACGATTTGAGTCTGATGTATTTCGTCGACCTCGACCCCAAAACCGGTTGTTTGGTGAATTTGCATCTGGTGCCGATGCGACTCAAAAACATTCGCGTGAATCGGGCCGGTGGGACGGACGAACAGTGGCTGTTTGACAATATGCACAGGGAATGCTGCAAATTTGGAGTTGGCATTGAAAGGGTGGACAGGCAGGCGCAGCTCGGCGGTGCTTCTGTGTTTAGATGGACTTGTGAGGCTAATGATCAAACTGATAAAAGGCATAATAATAAGAAGGATAGCCGAAAGTGCACACAGGTGTGATATTTGAGCGTGCTTTTGATCAGGACTTGGATGCGTCTGTTTATACTGTATATTGGCGCAGGCGCAATATTTTGTCGAAATCTAAGCGTGATAATTTTTTGAGCGGCCGGTCGACTGTTTTCTTGTGATCTGGTGCTTTCTGGAATTTTGCCATAGCCATGTACCTTGTACCCATACTTATTTGTTCTTGTTTCCTTCATGGTTATTTATTTCGAGTCATTTGTTTCTTCCCATGTTCGGGTTACAACTTGTTTGTTATAGCTTAATTTTTTCGATTTACCATTGTACGTGAGATCCTCGATCTTGCCCGTTATTTATTCTTGTTCCCTCACTTAGTTTTGGTGAGCTCCCTTGTTTGACTGTACATACCGACTTTGAAGTTGTAAAACAACAAATATAAAAGTTCAAAAATACGGCCAGTTGGATCTCATCTGTTGTATAGGAAACGGTTTACGCACCGAGCGGCTGAATGCGTCTTTTTTCAAGTAAATGTCCTGTCTTATCAAATTGTTGATGTTTTCACGCAGAATACCACGATGGAATCAGCACAGCAGCCAATCACGCACGTGATTTTCGATCTCGATGGTTTATTACTGGATACCGAACGGTTGTTCACTGTTGCAACGGAAACGGTTAGTCGGTTTGCGACCGGTCTTTGGCTTTCCCTTTGTCAAATCTCAGTCTGCTCTCTGTGTCACATGACCAGAACTTCAATGCTCATTATCGCAGACAGCTGCGAGCAGGTTCACGGCAGATTGGGAACAAAATATTCACCATATGGTTTCGCTTTTCGTGTTAGTGACTGCAAAAAGGGCGGGCTGACTAAACAACTTCATGTTTTTTCTCAGGTTCTGCGCCAATTCGACTGCGAGTTCACATGGGAGCTGAAACAACGATGTATGGGCCTAAAGCACGACCAATCGGTGCGCACTCTGTTGGACGCATTGCATTTGACGGACAGGATTACGGTAGATGAGTACACACGACAGTGGGATGCTGAGCTGGACAGATTGTTTGCCACGTCCGAGCTACTGCCCGGAGCTGAACGATTGGTCACGCATTTGCATCGGCATAAGGTTCGGGGAGATTCGGAATTTAGTGCCATGCGTGTAACAAATAGGCAGCATCGGAAGCGGAAGCGATCGTAATTTTTCATGAGGTGTGCTGCCACCCTGTGTCGTGCACTCTTTTATTGAAACATCAGGGGCTATTTCCTGCTAGCATTGATATCCTGTAATAATGTAACAGCAGTGAGTTTTGCTCGTTTCGGCCTGTTTTCCCACGATAATGCCCCGCGAAACCTAGGCGTAGACAGGACTCCAAATTAATTTTTTCAATAATTTGCTAAATACAACAGTTACACAATGCTCTCGCATCTCTTCATAGACGGGCGAGGTGCCAGGCCTCCCGGTGCGAACGCCTCTAGCCAATTGACCTTCAAAACGGACCTCGAGCAGATGCAAAATGTAAGACACTAAAAAGTCCCACAGATCGGCAATGTTTTCCAAAACCTCAGCACGTTATTATGTTCAGATCCCTCTAGCAATCTGCACCGGTTCGCAGCGACGTCAATACGACATCAAGATCAGTGGTCATTCCGATCTATTCGCCTTGTTCAATCATGCTGTGCTCACGTCAGACGATGCCGAAGTGCCGATGGGCAAACCAGCACCTGATTGTTATTTGGTCGATTATTTGATCATATGTATTTGTTTTGGCAGTGAAACATCAGCCTGCTTGGCCACAATATCTGCCCGATTGCAGGTATGTCTACGACGATTCCCATCACCCCAACCCCAGCCCTCACAGTGCCTTGTCTTTGAGGATGCACCCAATGGGGTTGTGTCTGGTCGAGCCGCTGGTTGGTGTGGATGGTGAAGTTCTGATCCATGAATAATGACAATCAAATTTTATTAGTTCTTAATGCTGCAAGTGTGATGTATTTTACCAGAGCAATAATGTCTGCTCTGCTCTCACCTTTTTTTTACCATAGACCATCTTGTGCGTTCGCACTGACGATGTTCTGGTGCACCGTCCGTCCATGAAAACACTACCAAACGAGCAAAACTCACATGGTAATTGCGTCAATGGTAATTGCGTCACACAGGTATGCCCGTGGTGATGGTGCCGGACCCGCGCGTATCACAAACTGAACGGGACAAGGCAACGCTGGTGCTCGACTCCTTGTTGGATTTCGAGCCCGAAATGTTTGGATTGCCACCGTTTGGTTGATGTCAATTGTTGACACTTTGTATTGTACTCAAACCGGTTGTGCAACTTACATATATGTATCTACCTCCTGCCCCCGCTGGTTAATATTTGTAATTGTTTGTGTACACACAACAGCCTCACACCTACGTGTCGAACTGTACGTCTAGATCTACTTTTACGTAACACCTGAATTGATATAATGGTATGTTTCCGGCAAATAGTCGTTTTTTATTTGCGCAATAAACCGCAGACGTCACAGGTCACCGTTTAATTATGCATTTGTTGTCATTACATTTGACAAAAATTGTCTAGTCCCCTCTGTTTGCAGCAGATTTCGAAATGACATAAAAAATATGTAAAATACGTTGTTGTAAATTACGTTGTTGTCAGACCATATTGAGTAAGTTGCAAACAATTACGCCATCTTTGACACTTTTCTTCGGACGCCTACATACCTACAAATGCGCACTGTTTGCACTCGGAATCATTTCCGTAAACCTGTTTGTCTAAAAGACAAAGAGCTACAATGCACTGCACACTCAATTTTTTCATGCAGCACCAGAGAAGCATGGTTTTCTGTGGGACTAAGTGCGTATGCACATATTTTTTTCCATTTGTGAATCAAACGACCACTTTCACCCGAAGTGTGGTTGCTCTCACAAAACTGATAACGATGATGAAACTCTTGTAGCATAATTTAGCGATCTCATGTTCAGATCTATACCAATTCGCTAGAGCGCTGGTTGAGGTCGTTGTCGACATGTAGGCACCTGAGTACGAGGGTGAAAAAAGCAGGGAGCTGACTTGATTGTCATCAATGACAAAGAAAAGTTTAATTTCAAGCTGTTTATGCCGTACAACGTTGCGCACCATTATGGTGATATGCTAACAATAACTTTTTTATTTTTGTACAAGAAACGTTTCTTTCACTTCACCATATTTATGATTCCAATGCTCACACGAATTCGATGTTGTGAATGTAATGTAATGCAGGAATCGACAACATTATTCAACAACAAAATGCCGAGTTTTCCGCAAATAACGCATTGTTTGTTTGACGTCGACGGGTTACTACTGGACACAACGCCCTTGTTCAGACAGGCAAACGCTGCCGTAAGTTTCGGGGTTCAAAACTGATTGATCGATACCACGAACTGATGTACCGTAATCGCGCCCCTTTCTGATTCAGGTGCTCAAGGACTACAATCGAGAGTTTGATACCGAGACAAACTTCAAGATGGCCGGTTAGTACGCGGTCGCGATTTGAAATTACACCATTTTGGTAGATATTGAGCCATATTACAGAATATTCCGTAAGTTGTGATCAGACAAAGAAATTTAGCTGCAAATGCAATTAGAATACTTTCGGGATTTCGGCCCTATAATAATCATTTATTGATTACAAAGGCATGTGCGCCAACGACGCCATCACGTGTCTGCTTGACTCGCTCGATTTGAAACATCAGTTGACAATCGACGACTACATTCGTCAGGCTGATGCACATTTGGATCGACTGTTGCCAACGGCCAAACTGCTGCCCGGCGTTGAACGACTGTTGGGACATTTGCGTAAACACAAGGTTAGAGATACAATCAGAATGGTCACGGTCGCGAACGTGGACCGTTACCATATGGTCATGCATTACCTAACAATGTGCACTACTCCCCATGATGTTTCATGTGCCAATGGCGATCTGCACGGGTTCGCGTCGCCACACTTTCGATCTGAAAATGCGCGACTACGATTGGTTGGTGCGTTTGTTTGACCATTGTGTGTTGGCCGACGACGACAAGGACGTGAAACATGGCAAGCCTGCACCCGATGTTTTCTTGGTGAGTGCGGGAGTACAGACGTTGCGGAAGCCGCTGCATCGGACCAGCTGCATTTGTCAACCTTTTGAATCCACAGACCGCTATTACTCTGTCAACCTTTTGTTTTAGCTGTAGGTGCAGCGTTTTGCCATGGAGTTGGAACACGTTTTTGAACTGCGTAATAAACAACATTTACGCTGGTCAAAATAAATTCAGAGCTAGAGCTGTGATGGCGTGTTCGAGAACTCAAATCATAGTGTGTTTCAATCCAGCTGATCGTTAAAATCTTCGAATAATCCTCCACAGATCGGCATGCAACGTTTCCGTCCCGTTCCGAAGTCGCCCTCAAATGTGCTTGTGTTCGAGGATGCACCCAATGGTGTTGAGGCAGCTTTGGCAGCACACATGCCCGTCGTAATGGTGCCCCATAGGGAGCTGCCGCGCAACAAAACCACCAACGCAACGTTGTGTCTCAATTCGTTGCTGGATTTCAAACCGGAATTGTTCGGGCTGCCGCCGTTTTAGTTCGTGGATTTGTGTATATTTTGAAAACGTGTTTATTCATAGGTATTCCATTCTCATTCTCAGTTGTACGGATGTTTCATTCTTCAACGTTTCGAAGGGATGACGTACAATATTATCGTGCAAAAGTGATTAAAAACACAACAAAGGTATACCGATACATAATCTTAGGTCACACAATTTTGTGAATTATTAACAATACGAATGTATATGTAATCTTGTTATGCAATTATTCACCATTTTTATTCGCAAACTGAATAAAAATTTATAGGCTATGGCCACAACTCTATTTGCAAGCTGAATAATAATTTAGGTTATGGCCACAACTTTATTCGACACACGACAGATCGGAAGCAAAGTCGCAGCAAACTGATCACGCGCAATACTGATTACTGTAATAAATATTAGACTTAGACTATATAAATCAATCGATCATATAATTTTATTGATTAACCGATGGCCAAGAAATCATGAATGAATGGCAATTTTGTTTGCACAAACACGTCATGTTAAATTCATGTGTCATGGGTTCTGTCTTATCACAAGGTTGCGCTTTTCCAATGATAACATTTATGATTCTATGTAGGTAGCAAGGTGGTAAGATTGACATCAAACGTCAAACTGAAACAAAATGCATGAAGCATACACATCCATGAACATTTCCACAGTAAGTATTTCGCATACCAATTCAATACCACGCTGTACGCAGACAGCCACATCTTATCCGGAGACAGATCGTAAGTGAGATTAGATTTTGATGTTTTGTTTGTTTACCGCAATCATATCAACGTGTGATAAGCAGCACTACAGTATATACATAGGTACGACTACGACACACGTTTGGCATGCGTAATTACACATCCGTGCACTAGGTAGTAATGGGAAACCGTGGTAAAAATACTAAAATGAAATCTCAAGACGTGACTCGTATTGTATACGGTGTGACGTTTTCGCTCATGTTATTCCATGACTCCCTTGCCAGATCACGTCACTAGATCACCTCCCATTATCGGTTCTGTTTATTTATCCCGCGCCGAAAAAGCGTAATATACAACATCAGATATTAAGGCTAGTTTCTGGGCCATAACAACCCCAGGCGCGTTAATGGGTTAATGAGATCTCAAGATAACCATGGCCCCGCACAAACCACAAGACGCAATTGACCCCCTATGAGCTTGAGAGTGTGACCTCTCTGACCGGTGGTGGTGTTAATGATTTGTTGTTTTCTCACTCTTGCTGTTCGTGTGCACACATTGGACATGTTGCAAGGCACCATAACCCTTCCAGCCCATCTGTTAGACTTTTTTCGCTTGGGCAGTGAGTGGTGTTGTTCATTTTATTCTAGCTTCTGTTGGTGACCCAAAGTAGTACCATTCAGTACTGTATCCCCTAAACTGTCCCGGACACAAAACGTTGCAGCGCAAAATTACTTGGGGGAAAAAAAATTTTTTTTTGGAAAAAACAAAAAAAACTTTTTTTGGAATTTTTTTATTTAAAAATTAAAATTAAAAAAAAAATGAAATCCCCTTTGTCCCGCTGCCTACTATGCGACCCTCGTTATGTAACGGAATGCGTAAGCCAAATCCAAATCTCAACAGAGTTTGATGTCACGCACGCCATAAACTTGTAACAATCACAGACGACAAGTTTTCTAGTTTGATGTCAGAGAGCGGCATTTCCAAAATCAGCGTGTGTGAGAGAGTGAGTGAACTGGCTAATTTTCGCGCGCTTCCGCTCACGCGATGGGGCGCGCGGGGCGGCTACCATGAAAGGAAATTTGATTCTTCCATCCGCTACCGTTTCCCAACTGCTACAGCTGCAATAACGGGTTGCTTGTCACATACGCACGCACATCAAATACTCACACCATATCGTGTGATGTGCAAGTTCATTTGAGAAAAGTTTGTTATGCTCTCTCAATCCGCGTACATCTTGAGTCAGCCGGCGCCTCAGTTGATTCTCTTCTTTTCACTCTGACCATCCGCCCGAGCGTTCAAGTGCTCTTTCATTCGTCGCCGTTGTTGAGATAACTTTTGTCGTCGACACAATGATGTGCGAGCCACGATGGTTTTTCTTGGAACTGCGGCTGCAGTTTTGCTGTTCTGCTAATCCCCAGGCAACACGATCGTACATACTGTAGTTTCGTTTGATTTTTGCACCTAAACTGTTGCTCACGGTTGTGGCATTTGTGCGTGAAGCTTGATAGCCGTGTAATTGGAGGGCAAGGGTGATCAGAAACAGAGATCAAAACCGGAAGCCGCCTTTTGGGACGGATGTCATATTGCTTTTGATTCTTAATTTTCTCAAAATTCCGACATTAACGATGCCATATCGGGGTAGATCCCCAGTAATCACCTTTCTGCAATATAAACCAATTGCACGAACCTAACCGCATGCCCAGCGTGGTAATGGTCTTTCCTCCAATGAGACAGATGTGCTTTCCATCGCCTTCATGTTCAAGGTGATGATTTAGCGCAAAACGGTCGATATTATTTTTTATTTATTTGGGATTTTTTTAATGCCCACGCCACACGTGGGTGGTTCTCTGCTCCTCCCTCTTTAATGCTCCCAAGACCCGAATCGGAAACAGCCACTAAAAGCTAATAATCCACTTTTGGGTTTCATGTGTTTGTTCTGTGCGAGCATCATGCCGAGCTTACGAGGCAACATCTCAAACATAACGACTGTCAAGTCATTTATAACCAGCGAGATATGAGAGAAGCGCAAACAAATAAACACCACTCATTCACACTGCTTTACTACCGTTTACCAGTATATTTGCAACTGGTATAAATGTGGAAATAAACATGAGACAAAAACAAAGGCTTGGTCACAGGCGCGGTTTGATTTTGTGGTCCATTTCAATGCGAATCCAACTGACCTCCCTCGGGCATGGGATGGGTCCTAACGGGGCTGTTTGTTTTGTTGGCCCCCGTTGCTTTCCAAACGCTTTTTCACGTCTGTCATGGATTTTGACGTTCACGTCCACAATATGGATGTGTCTGTGGTTCGCTTGTGGATAAACACAAACGTGAAGCATCGTGCTTCATCGTTACGATAAAATCGACACCTGTTTCAATTTACTATACCCAAAATTTTGACGTCAAACGTCTCGTTATTCCCAAACGCTTTGGAATGTTCAAATGCCTTCCGAACGCCTCAGTGCGACAAATGGATCTGATGCAACCTGAGCTTTGATGCGTACTTTCAACTTTTGCGCAATTAGACTTTCAATGTTGTTCTTCGAATGCCTGCTGAAATTACTGCCACGGCAACTGTGCCTTCACCGCGAGTATATACAGCAGAAACTGCTGAAGTACTAATGGACCGTTCAGTACACTTTTCTTCAAATTATAATTTGAGTACGATTCCATGTGGTGTTTGCGATTGCACTGAAAGCTTGAAAGTTGTAACAAGAAAATCTGTTGTTCAAGTCTTCATTGGCTCGACTCCTAAAGAAACGCACCCACAATGTTTCTCCGCATGTGCCCAAAAGCGCACACTTGGTAGTCCAGAACTATCTCCAATTTGGCGAAGTTCAAATAAAAAACTTTTCGACACCACTTTGTACCTGGATGGTGTTGTGCGGCAGCGCGCAATCTGTTTCGGTGTTGGTTTTTTGCGAACGCCCCGACCCATGGTTTTTGTGCGCGTAAAAATCGCCGCTAAACGGTCGGCTGTTCGCTGTTTGATGAATTGCTGCGTTGCACCCAGCACCTATCGGAGCTAGCATGGTAATGCTAAGCGACATATGGTTCATTCCCTATAGTGCGCTTTCTGAAAATTTTGATCGTGCGCTATTTCAACAATACCCAACCGAATGAGCTCAAACTTGCACACAATGTATATACCGTGCCCCAAAATGGCCACACAAAATTTCATCCCGCTGCGTGCCCACACGCGCAATCGCGGGCAAGATACAGTTGTCATTTTTGTAAAAACGTTCTTTCCCTTTTTTTTTCCACAAAAGAGTAGTCAGGGCCCAGACGTTACTGAACACCAGAAATGTTAATATCGCATATAGGGTTTTCGCACACGAGAAACACGATGGTGCTATCGCCGACTTCGTAACTCCACGACTGAGACCGGTTCCAGACCATGACCACGACTTTTTGTATGTAAAGTGTGCTTCCCGAAGTAAAATTTCGCCGAAAAGTTGGGTTACCAGAACTATTAAAGTTGTTTATGTGGTTTTCGTACTCGAGAAACACGGTGGTGCTATCGCCGAGTTCGTAACTTTTAGTATGAACGGTTCCAGACCATGACTTTTTGTACAGAATGTGTGGTTCTAAAGCCAAAATCAGCGGTTATATGTGTTTTTAATTTTTGTTACGTCAAAAATATATTAATTCCAATACGTTAAATGTTTTTCAGCTCAAAAAGAGCCATAATGGACGCTCAGACACACACAATAATGCATTAGTGCACGCTACGTAGTTGCCTGATTCATAAAGCGCACAATGCATTACACACAACACACAGCCGGCCAGCCAGCACACACACACACACACAGGCAGCCAGCACAATAGGCAATGCAGCAATGCACGCGTAGTTATGTATAGTCCAGCCACCAGCTCATGAGACGACTTTTTTTAAAGCTTGCTTGGCCGCATTCAAAAATGCTCCAGATACACGTGTTTTCGCAAACAAAAGAAAGAGATTGGCTGAGGGAGATGATGACAAGTTCCAGCTGGCTGACCTCAATTTGTTGCGTGCTTACGCGAACAGCAGCGTTGTTCAGCACACAAATGTTTTGGGAGTCAAAAGGGAATTTACGCACCGAGTGGAGAGCGTGTTTTTAAAAAATACGTGCGTTTCTCTTTCTTTCATTTCCGAAATACGTGGAACCGGAACATTGTTGGATCCGCACAAGCCAATTTCAAAAAAAGTCGTCTCATGAGTTCGTGGCTGGACTATACATAGTAATGTTTGTGAAGGAAAGTGGCGAAGCAGTTATGTCCGAACGGTCTAACGCGCATCACTGAAGACGAAAAGGTCGCGGGTTCAAACATCCACGCGCGCAGCGAACTTTTTGTTGTTTTTTACTAACTTTTAATGAATGCTGGGTAACATTTTTTCAGTTTTTTCGTGTTTTTATTTGAGATTAATTATTAAGCACGGGTGCGGTTCGCAGTTTATGCGCTGTGATGTCATTCATGATAAAATACCGACAAGATTTCAACTTCTTAATTAAAATAGCTGTTGCTCTCTAACATTCGAAGCTTTTTCCGCATTTATAATTTGACTTTCGTGGGAAAGTTAAATAGTAGTTTTTACGTAACATTGAATCCAAGATCAGATGCGGCGGCCAACACCAAAGCAATCTGGAGACTGATGTTTGACACTTATTTCATTGCTGAAGCTGAAGGGACAGGTTGCATGGAAGTTCATTGCACAGCTTTGCTTGGTACTAAACCAACAAGTGCCATTCTCTGAGACGATGCGCAATCAGTGCGCTATAATTGATGGTACCTAGGGTGTCAAATACATACCTGGCGGTAAATTAAAAAAAATAAATAGCTTGACAAGTTACCATGTTCCTCAAAAACATAGACATGCTCGTGGGGCACTGCGTTAGTTTTGTTTCAGTGGTGGGTGAAGACGCAGACACAAGCGTGTCTCCATTGTTAGAACCCCATAGTGAAATCGAAACACAAAATTGGCTTTATGTCACGATAACCACCGATTCATATATCCTGCCAAAAACTACAGCATCCTCAAACTAACCCCCACACCTCATTGCGCTCATGTGCGTTGATTACTTGAGAAAAGTCTGACGGTCGACATTTTCTTAGTTAGAACCATTGCTTGCCGGAACTGAAAACTTTCTGTGCCTGATTTATCCGGGTTCTCTGTTTGACGCTTGCGCGATATAAAAGAACGACACAAGAAAGAAAAATGCCCCAAGGGGCATAAAAGAAATATGGTTCCCTGGCTGACTGGCATAAAAGAACGATACTAGCTTGCACCACTTTGCTGATGTTTCATTAGGCACTGGAATAAACGTAAGTGTGTTCTGAGCTGTTTGATACCGAACAGTAGACATTGAACCATATTCTCGGCGCGTGCTGTCTTGCCACCAGAGACACAGGGCACGGAGATATTGAAAGATTGCAATATTCTCTTTACTCCTCTCTTTGTTAAACCATCGTGCGCAACCGAAGACTGCACAGTTACCGTCGTGAGGTTGAAAAGAAGAAACAGTTGCCTGGGTTTGCACGAAAGTTTCGATATCGGCTGGGTGTTGGTTCAAAAGAGTTCGCGCCGGGAATATGGTTCAATGTCTACTGTTCGGTATCAAACAGCTCAGAACACACTTACGTTTATTCCAGTGCCTAATGAAACATCAGCAAAGTGGTGCAAGCTAGTATCGTTCTTTTATGCCAGTCAGCCAGGGAACCATATTTCTTTTATGCCCCTTGGGGCATTTTTCTTTCTTGTACATGTAAGTTCCGCTACCAAACAAATGGCCCACCCTGTATAAAGTGTATAGGTAGTACATACATGTCATCCAAGTGATAAAAAGCAGTCGGAAACGCCCGTGTCTCAGTCTGCCTTTTGTTTTTTGTGCCCATTTTGCTTCGAAGTGCCACCAAAGTGAAGCTTTCAGTTCAGTATTATTCCAACATTATTTGGCCGTTTTGTTTAGCTGCTTTCTCCCGTGTTCTCTTGTCATGTTTAATGTCCGATATGTTTTCATGTGGTCGTAAACTAAAACGATCCGCGCAGTAACGAAGGCCCGAGCCTCGACGACCTCTCTGTCTTCTTGACCCTGTGAGCGCTGTCCCAAAAAAACTTAAAAACCAAAAAAGTTTCAAATGCTGTAATGTGCATAATTATTATAGTTTGTGGCTCAAGGGTAATGATTGTATTTGTGTTTTCAACTGTTTTCATTTTCATCCGTGTTGTACCCCTTCTAGTCCTCATTTGTCATTATTTATCTGTGTAATATGCCAAACAGTCTTCCGGTCCATTAATTCTCAATGGCAGGTATTTGACGGCAGGCAAAGATGTTGCGCAGTTCAGCACAGCCATTTCCCGCAGTTTCGTCATACGGCTGATTTGTGATGTTTCTATTCCAATCGCATAACATTATTGCCTGACATCCACTGCACGACATTTTTAGCAATTATTGACAATGACAACAGCAGTAACACTCTTCAACCCTCCAAGCAACGTTCTGTTGTTCACAGTGCCTTGAAGCAAATTTATCTCGTTGAACTGCAGTGAAGCAAAGCAACTGTTGCATTTGTGCCACATCGCATTGAATGTGGTGTGAAACATCCAATCATAACTGTTTGCACTCTTTCACTCACTCGAACACACAGTTGTTGTCTTGTTTGTGTGCCCCCTTTCGTTCGGGATTTCACTCAAACTGTTATGTGTCTAGGGTTTCAGGGCATTATTCAGGCATTTGTGCATCCGGCTCATAAGTTGCTTTGACTCACTTTAAACACGGAACATATTGGGCAGACAGATTCGCCAACCCTTCCGAGCTCCGCGCGCAAAACTCATAATTCAAATTTTTATTTCGCTCTAAACGCCACACACAAAGATTGCTACTGTTGCTGTCTGCTTTGTTTCCGACGCTCTTAATTTTTCACTTCCTGAAGTTCTCTGTCTATAAGCGGGCGTTCTTGTGTACATAAGCTTGGAATGGGAAGAAATGTATGTCGTTAGACACTTATGCATTTAGAGCTGCACTCTGGCCCACAACCCATAAAACTCTCGCGGGCCCGGGCCCCCGAAAGCACCCCATAATTCAGGTCTGGTCAAATTTCTATGTGGATTGCAGCGAACCGCATTATTTTGTGTGGCTCTTTCCCGTCTTTCTTGAAGACAAAACCACACACATTCTAAGCCGCAAAGCAACTAATGCGCAAACGCTTTCAGGAAAAATGAAACTGTCCATTAAGTTGTCATTTAGTTGAGATACACTTGTCTAGTTCGCTCGTTACCATTGCCGTATATCAATCTTGCTGTTGTTGGATGCGGTTTTTGGTGTGACATTATCGCGTTGTGGGCATTTGTTTTTTTGTTGCTTTAGCTTAGCAGTGCTGTTGTAATGTCAAACAGACTGGATTTGTCTGATTGTGTAAACTTTCCTTTGCGGTGAGCAGACCTTCCAAGAAATGAAGGAAAACAAGCAATGTATAGCAGCAGTAAAGTTTTGCATCAAATCGCAGTGTCATCGTTTTGATGAATTACGCGCCCAAAATCACCCCGCCCCCAGGGTGACCGCTGAGACTTGGCTGCAGTATCATTTTAGAGATTATCATCTGCAGTTGGGCACACACTCTGGCCCAGTTAAAGAAAAGTATCACTCTTTTGATAATAATACCTCTTATAACTGGCGGGTGAAAAATGTTTCCGAGACCCGGCCCAATCAGGAATCAATATTTTCGGGCGATGGTTTGTTTGTGGGCAGATGCGGCTGGCTGACCAAGGCAGTGTCTGTTGAGCTGACTTGATCTGGTGACAGAGAGCAGTAATTTGTGTGCGATATGATTGGTGAGACGATCACTTTACGATTATAGCACGTTCGCATCCACGTGTGGTCCAAGCACACAGAACATGGATCAAATCAGGGACAAGATTTACATTAAATATCGTAAACTAATGAGTTGCTTTGTTGGTCTGTTTTCACTGACGGGCGGTGCACCAGGTCATCGTCAGTGTGAACGCATGAGATTGGCTGCCGGTTGATCTCAACATCTGTGTTTTGCAGTATCAATTGTGTATCAATGTTTCCTTGGTCATTCTTTTTGCTGTGCGGCAGTGATTAATCGGCAATCAATAGATTACCGACAACGCGGACAACATGCGCGTCTTGTTTCACTTGCGCCTTGTTGACTGCGGCGACTCTGCCACAACGTATTCCTGGATGCATCAACTTGCACACCATGCCAGGGTAGGGTAGGTATTATCATCCACTGATGTCAAAGTGGTCAAAGAGCGGTCATTGGTCAAATCGGCCGCTGTAGTTCTCAATCAAAAATATAGGTACAGCACTAGTCTTTCTTCACGTTCGAAAATCGGTTGCCCTCACGCAATCGTAAGCGGAGCAAGGTGTGCAGTGTTTGGCACACCAGATCTTTCTTCCCAAAAAACAAATTCTCGTTTTCCGAATTGTCCCACTCCGGTTTTTGCACTTTGAGCCGTTGGGGCACTGCCACAATATTGAGCACGTTAGTCCATCCATATCATTATCACGTCAACGCGGACGTGTGAATTTAGCCCGATGCGCCTACGGGGATTTGCCGCCATTCTGTGCGCAAATGTGCACCATGGATACAATATTTGTGCATGAGACTCAAAGCAGTATGCGCGCATTGGTGCATATTATTGCTTACTATCTTCTTATCTGCCGTATATGTATCTTTACGACCGGCTATCTATCTCACTCGAGCATAATTGCGTAACAGAATTACACATCCCACCACCGCGCACCAAATATTGCGCCCTCTTGAATTTTGGGGTGTCAAAACTATGCGCATTCCGGCTGCTTATGGTTTCTACATAATTCCGGCGGGCTGGCGGTTTTTGCACTTTGATCATGCGCCCAAAATAATATAAATTGCCCGCCGTTCGTTGTATTAGAAAGTCAAGTGTGATGCATCATGCATGATTGTGCGTGGTGGGCGGCTCATTTTGGCAGTTTATGAATGACCGGGACAGAATGAGTGAACACAGCTTTGGGAGGGTGTTTGTGATGTTTCGAGTGCTCTGTTTGAAAACAAACGCATAATTTTGATAGTTTCAGACATTTCATTTCCTGCTATTGAGATGTTAACAAAACACTGTTTTTTGTTTTAGACAAAGCCGCGGTCTGCTGAGATCAGACAGGGTCTGCCCAATCTCGTCACCTGAGAAAAAATTCAAGAAAATTCGATGACGCAACTTCAGCAAATTTCCTTTGAACCGTTCAATTCCTCAAGCCCGCTGTAGTCTGGCAATGATTGTCTCTCGGCTTGTATTGACCAATTACTAGCTGACAAACAAACAATTACACGCACCCCGATATCAACCCCAACCAGCAAACAATTGTGAATTTTCATGAATCACTAGCAGCTGCTTCATGTTAAACATTTTGTCCGGTATTGGGACATGTTTTTTCTGGAATATTTTGCTGGAATAAGCTCTTGTTCCTTCGAAAATCAGGCTGCACATGATGTGGTGTGAAGCAATGTGAAAGGGTTTTGCGACATTCACAATTGTTCATGTCAGGCAGGCAGCTAATCACAGCCTCTTAGCACGACCCAGTGATGGCATGCACTCAACCGTGGGCTAATGTGTTGCTTTGCTCTTATTTGGTTGCTTTACATTCAATGTGGTGATAAAACATAAAACTGGTAAAGATTTGTGCCTCTGGTATTTTTTAAATTTTGTTTTCCCCCGTTTTTATCCTGTCCGAATGTATATAGATTCAAAATTCACGAATCCAGCGACCATATTGTGAAGTGTTTTTTGTCCCATGTTCACCAAAACTCACAGAATTTCGATGTGAAGCTCTAACCGAATCCCAATTAGCTATATGCGCATGTGTTGCGGTATAAGGCGTGCGGCTAATGCAAATCCGCTAAATCATTTTGTTTCACACGATACACACACATACATACATAAATCTACCATTGGCTTGTCATTGCGTGAATTACACACCCAATACAATGGCATTGTTAATGATTTGGCGTCCCGCGAAAGCCACCAAAATAGGGTGGCAGAATGGTCATTTCCCAGCCATTCACATAGTTATCGAATCATTTCAGCAGAGTCTCGCATTTTTTCGATCACCACATTCCCAGCAGAATGAGCTTCTGTTTACACACTTGCAACTGCATGATGGGTGTGGGTCCATTGATCCCATCAAAGATGCATCTCATCAATTCTTTCAATTGCGAGACCAACACGCGCACAAACATACAATGGTTTTGGTCACTGTGTGTATAATTGCAGAGCTTCGCTGAATTCCAAGTACTACCGTACTTGTGCTTACACCATACTGTTGCATTGTGTTCCCTGCAGTTTACTTTTGTCAACAAATTGCAGCCACCGCAAGTCCACGTCACCAGTGAGCTCGTTCTTTTTTGGTTCTGGTGATGCTCCCTGGTCAGGAACCGTTACCCCGTAACCGTGTGGTGCTCATTCATTTCTGGCTTGTTGATTCAACCGCCATTGCCGTACTCTGTTGTGTATACTGTAGCTATTCATTCAGTTTTTGTGCACTTTCCACAAAAAAACAAACTGACTGTGTAGAGGAACGATTCATTAACAATAGATTGTTGTATTGTGGTGGCGCAGTTTGTGTCCAGGACATGTTGCGGTTGGCTGACTTGACCCCAACTCACAGAACAAGTGAACGTTTATATTCTTCTGTACACCCACTTTGCACCCGATTCCCGAGATTTTCCTAAAAATCCATTTATGACATGACTGAAGTGTTTTTCAGATAATGGAAATGCAAGAAGAGTGTAGCATTATAAAATGTTGCGTTCAACTACAACGCAGATAAACAACATCGATTTATAAACCGTTGCATCACAGAATGGCACCGTATGATAAAATTGAACAGACGTCAGAAACCAAGCAAGGTGGACTACCTGGCAAGATGTGACCTTCGGATCGTCACGAACTGCACGAGCATGGATGTAAAGCGATGCCTGATTGTCAAGGCAATATTACAGTCCTGTGTTTGCCTGGCGCTGGTTAGGGCCGAAATAGAAGGTTGGTGAACAAAATGGTTTTTCTGCGATCTGATCTGGAGACATTTTGCATTTTTTTCATACGTACATCTTTTTAGATAGTGTTGCCGCTCATGGCGTTATAAAAAAGCACTAGGTCGTTTCAAAAGTGCACTGGGTGCTGTCTTGTGGATGCCTTTCGCACAAAAGATGATAGATCGATAACGATACGATTTAACCTTGTGGGCACGCATCGCGTCGTATCGTTATGGCGTCACGTCCGTCCGGATCATCAGACTTTTCAATGGAA